>RCUC01111429.1:0-28277 GCA_003697995.1 Taxidea taxus jeffersonii
TGCTCCAAATATCCATTTCCTCCTCCCCCCTCTTCCCCTGTTCTTAAGTTTAGGAAAAATGCTTTAGCCTTTCTGTTTTATGGTGTTGAATCTCAATGTTTACTTAATTACCATCTGTTCTGTATGAGTACATTCCTGGCCTTAAGCTCACTCCTGACACACAAGAAAATACCACCACTCTCATAGCACAACAGTGCTTTATTGAATTCACTTAGTTAACTGTTCGAGTTCTCTCTTAAAACATAAATGTCTTGATGGCAGGGGTCACGCCTTTATATGATCATCCTCCTCTCACTAATATATAGTACGTTCAATAAATGATGAATGGATTGATGGATGGATGATGTAATATATGACCTCAAAAAATACAGTTTGAGTCAACATGAGAAAGTGTATAGACATAGAGCCAACTCACTCAGGTGTCTGACAAAATATAAAAGATGAGTTTAAGTGATTTTGTGGTACTTCCAATGTTAAATTTCTATATTCTTCCATGAGTTGTGCTTGTATGTTCGTGCGCTCTCTCTCTCTCATTATATGTCTTTTGTATAACTAACTTGAAGTATAGAATAAGATTTATTGCAACAATTCTATTTAGGACAGAAATGTTTGATTGACAAAGGGCCAGAATTTATCCTTTCTCAATCAATGCTTTTGTGGAAATTTAAATAGCTAGACATTCATTCTAGTGGAATAATTCTTTATGAGCTCATCACCATATACCAACAGTATTTTACCTGACCTACTGTTAGTATTTTACTTCGTTGGCTTCTCTTTTCTTCCCAAAACAAATTCCTCTTATGGTTTTCAATACACTCCTCTGCCTTCCTCCCCACCTCTCTGGCTGCCCTTATTCTATATGGATGTCTCCTATTCTCTTAAGCTACTCTTCTCATTGGGATTTTTAAAGATTTCTACTTTCTTAGACTTTTTCTAAATAATCTCATCAATCCCTACAGCTTCAATAACCAATAATGGTGTACATACAAATGGCCACTGACATCCATTCTGGAAAACCCAGAGGTTCATGTCACAGACTGACATCATAGACAATCTGCAAACCTGTTCTCACTCTGTTGTTTTCCTATCTCAGTCAATCGTTCTATTATTCACCCAAGTTACCTAATCCCCAAATGTGTTTATGATTCTGCACTTTGTCCTCTCCAGACATACACAATAAGTCATTAAATACCACTGTGGTATTATAATTTATAATAAGAAATAAATATATTTGTTTTTCAACCTCATTTCTGTGAAAGTGAAAACCCACTTTCACGGAGTTCCTAAAACTCTTGACATGTCCTAAGTGGTAAGAATGACATGGTGTCTTTTTTTTTATGTTAATGCAATTTCAACTTTTTTTTTTAAAGATTTTATTTATTTGTTAGAGAGAGAGAGAGAGCGCGAGCACAGGCAGACAGAGAGGCAGGCAGAGGCAGAGGGAGAAGCAGGCTCTCTGCAAGCAAGGAGCCAGATGTGGGACTCGATCCCAGGACGCTGGGATCATGACCTGAGCCGAAGGCAGCCACTTAACCAACTGAGCCACCCAGGCGTCCCTGCAATTTCAACTTCTGAACCACACCAGAAGATGGGAGTTGGTTGCCAGAAAAACCAACAATGTAATTGGAGGGTAAGAACTTTCAGTCCCATACTCTGGAGTCTCTAGAAAAGGAAGAGGGGCCAGAGATTGTGTTTAATCATCAATGGTCAATGAGCTGATCAATTTTGCCTAGGCAATGAAGTGTCCATAAAAAACCCAAATGATGGGGTTCAAAGAGCTTCCAGGTTGGTGAACATGTGGAAATTTCACGAGAGTGATGCACTCAAAGAGAACACAAAGCTCTGATCCCTTTCCCCACACTTTGCCCTGCACTGTTCTCTAGCTATGTCCTTTTAATAATCAAGCAGTAATACAGCAAGTAAAATGCTTCTCTGAGTTCTCTAAGCATTTCTAGGAAAATAACTGAACACAATCTATAGTTGGTCAATTCGTTAGAAGCACAGGTGACAACCGGGACTTGCCCCTGGCATCTGAAATGGGTGAGGCAGGGGGAGGGGCAATCTTGGAGGACTGAGTAGTTAACTTGTGGGAAATGCTGCTATCTCCGGGTAGAAAGTGTCAGAATTGAAGGACACACAGGTGGTGTTAGATAATTGCTTAGTGTGGGAGGAAAACCCATTCTAGAATTGAGAGTGGAGTTGTAACCACCAATTCTATTCTCCAGTCTGTCCATTACCTCCACGGTTACCACTCCAATTCTAACTACCAATATCTCTTGCCTGGAGCCCTGAACACATTTTCCTAATTAGAGTGTCTGCCCCTGTTCATAACTGCTTTCAGTCTGTTCTCCATAATGTAAAAGCCAAAGTCATCCTTAAAAAAATTAACACATGTGATTGTTATTAATGTACTTAGAAACTTTCAGTGATTCTTTATTTCCTAAGAATAAAAGTTAATAGTTATTAACATTTAACCTTTCAACGGCTCAACAGTCTATAACACTAAAGGAAATATTTATTGCCACAAGCATCATGATATCTCTATTAAGCCTTGATATTGAATGTGTTGAAATAATCTGATAGGTGGCCATATTTTTTGGTTTATACAGACACAGGCTTTGGCAAGTAAATACATGACCTAAAATAATTAACAAAAACTCTCCTCTCACCACATTTTCTTCCAAACTTTACTAGTGTTTAGTTACAATTAAACAATGTGTATGCTAATTACCACCTAGTTACTTACATGTTCAAAGATATTATTACTTTTGCTTGGCCACCAAGAAAAGAATGTAGCACTTTTCAAAGCAAGAAAGAACACTCTCTGATTTTGGGAAAAGCTTCAATAGATACTTGCTTTCTATTGGCTTAGCCCCCAAAAGTTCTCTTGCCAAACTAAAAAATTTACATTAAAAAACCATCAATTATAAAATTGCCATTTTCATGTACTGTTATGCTATAAAACTTCCATGGTAGAATAATAAGTTTTCCCATGATTTACCATCTTCCTAACATAAAATTCTCTAGTGAATTTTACTGGTAGCTCTTTGAGTTGAGTGTCTATCAGCATTTCAGGACAAGGAGATGCCTTAAGTCTCTTCCGTGGCACCAATGTTCCAGCAAGTTCTCTCATTAGATTTCTAGAAATACAAGGTGGTCCCAAATAGTATGGTGATACTGCTGCTTAATATCTCTTCAGTACCACAACATCAGATTTCAATGGTACTTAAATGAAATGCAAAAGGGATACCGCCTTCTCACTAACACCAACCACAGATGGGGATGGAACCATCAATACTTGCTTGCCTGCCAGCAAACCACAAGTCTCAATTATTTTGTAGTTACTATTTTTATGATGTTAAATTCTAAGGCAAAAACAGCGCTACCATTTTTCAACCAGATTTTGAAGACCACCGGAAGAGTGGGTGCCAAATAAGAATTTACAGAATGAATGAAGTAACAGTAGGGCAGCGGATATTAATGGGCAAAGTGTTCTGCAAGGTGCTGGATGACAAAGAGAGGAAAAGACATGGGTACAAAACTGGTTCAGGTATGGATCCTGTGATGGTTAACTTTATATGTGTCAACCTGACTTGGCTAAGGGATGGCCAGGTCACTGGTAAACATCATTTCTTGGGATGTCTATAAAGGTATTTCAGGAGGACTTTGGCATTTGAATGTTAGTAGATTAAGAGGATCACTCTCATCAATGCTGTGGGCATCATCCAATCCACTGAGAGTCTGAATAGAACAAAAGGTGGAGGAAGGGCAAATTTTTTCTCTCTGTAGGAACTGGGACATCCAACTTCTCTTGCCCTCAGACATTGGCACTCTTGATTGTCTAGACCTTTGGACTTGGCCCAGAGCTTACACCATGGACTCCCCTCATTCTCAGATACTTGAGTTTGGACTGCAATTACACCATTGGCTTTCATGGACCATGAAACTTGTAGATTGTAGGACTTCCAAGATCCGCTTCTGACCCCATAATAAATCTCTTTCTATATAGCTCTAAATATCTTATTGCTTCTGTCACTCTGGAGACCCCTAATAGAGATCTTGTTGATAGATTTAAGTCTATCAAAAGAGTTGACATCTGTATATCACTAACTAGAATACAGAGTAAAATGCTAAATTGTGATGAGACGAATATGTATGAATTTCAAAAGCAACATCCAATTAGGGAAGATGGGAGAGAGTGGGGAGAAGGAATTCAAGGATAATGATCCATGCATAAGGTGGCACCTGGGGTGGGAAATGAGAGGTTACTATTTGACCATGTGAAAAGGTAGAGGAAAAGCATTACAAATGGAAGAAACAGCATGATTTAAAGCACAGAATTAGACAAATATTGACTGTGTGTGTAAGTGCTTCAGGGAGTAATTAGAGTACAGTTTGATGGGAATGTAGGACCAGATAGAATACTAAGCAAATTACATTGGAAGTTTTGACTTCAGTAACAGGTTAATACTCAACAATGATCCTGATTTTCCTCATTCATTAAATGTGATGCACCACTTCATCTCTTTCCAAACTGCGACTAAGAAACCCTCTGAAATGTTATTGAACTCTTTTGATAAGAAAATAATTAATACCATCTAATTGTTTTTTCTTTTGTTTGTTTGTTTGTTTTTAAACATCTGAAGGTCTTTAGTTAACATGGATCCTATGCGACATCACAAGGACATCGCCCTACTAGGATGTTAGTTTACCTGTCCCTAAATTCCCCGGTCTACTACAGAGCTTCTTCGTAATCAGACGGACACAGGAAAAGTCCTCTGGCACTGCGGACACACACAGCTATTGGCTCCTAGAGCCAAAGAAACAGTCTCATTTCTCTTCTGCTTCGTTTATACTGTTGACATTTCTTTCCAGGGATTTTTTTGTGTGTGTGTACCTTTCAGAGCTCCTGTTCCTCATTGCCTCCAGAGTGGTTTTTAATTGCTAAAGCCACATCTACTGCTGATTGAGGGGCCTGAGGTTACCAGACGGCTGGTATCAGGTAAGAGAGAGTACAATTGTACTCTAATAGTGTAACAATTTTACTCTTTGTATAAAAACAGCTGTATTGTTACTCTAATTATTTTATTTTCAAATGGCCCAGGGAAGAATATAGGATATGAAATATAATCCTTTTGTGGAAAGAGGAGGGAACTAGCAATCAGAGAAGTTAAGTGAATAATTCAAGACTACTCAGCTAGTGCTAAAGCAGAGATAATAACAACAGTGACTAGTCCAGTGGTCTGCCCTGTTCTTGGTAAGTTACATAATATGCATCTGTAGGTCAACTCTTTTGTTTCACATTTCTTCACTGCAAAGGTAGTGACATATTCAAAACATTCTTATATTAACTTCTTGTCATTCAAATGGCACACAACAGGATCTGAATCTATGTCTCATTTCTTACAATACCATGCCTTCAATTAAAAAAATACCCTCTTTACTAAAATAGCTTCATGACTTGAACATTTCAGTGTGGTCCATTTCCATATCAACTTCAAAAGACTGAATTCAAACCTATCTTCAAGCTGTGGAAATTTAGTTTCTTTTCCTTTTATTTCTTTTTTGAAATTCCTCTGCTGGGAATAAATTAAGTTCAGTCTAACAAGGAATATATCCATATTTGCATCCTGATAATCAAGCAAGAACTTGTAGGAACATAGCACTGATGAATGTACCACTGTTGAGATAGTTCTCATACACTGGAACAAAATGAACTATGGCCAATAAATCCCTTCCATGGCCATCACCCTTCCATATCTTCCCAATATGGGGAAGTGTCTTAATGGATGTGCACGATCAAGTTTGCAGGCTTATTTTCAGTCATAAAGAATAGTGTACCAGATGCTCCTGGTACACTGAATTTGTCACACTGTAGACAAGCTAATATCATTATGTGAGACCACAGGGGAAAAAATAAAAGATTCACATTTAATCCATACTAACTCCCAGGAGACCCATCAAGGCAGTTGGGCTAGCTCATGATACAGCAGCTTCTACCAAATTAGCAGCCCATAACAACTTAGTTATAATGAGCTGCAAGATCTTACACCATAAGCTCAACTCCATTAAAGTGAATTCAAGAACATGAATTCATGTACAGAGTATAACCTTAACATCTGTCTGTGCTTAGCCAATATTTTGTTTATGCCTTTTTAGCAACAGCCAAATTATCCTTGTGTCCCCTGAAACCGGGGAGTGTAATTTCCATCAGGTGCAGTTTTTACCTGCTGGAGAGGGCAGAGCTAATGAATACCAGCTTCCCCGGCTGCCGAACCAGGCAGCAAGCCACTAGGATTCCGGCAGCTGTTGGGCACGTATTAGGCCCATTTTCTCCCAAACACTTTTCCCTGGCTATTCAAGTGGGAAAGGCAGTAGTCCAGACAGAAATCAAATAGTCAACAAGGCATGCATATTTAATAAATACTGTAGAACTTGTATTTAGTTAAAAAAAAAAAAAAGAATTATATCCTACTAAAGGCAGCATGGAGAACCTTCCCATTTTGATAAACTTAGGCCATTATTTTCCTAGAAAAGCAATGTCCTCCTTCTCTTCCCACAGTAGAATGACTACCCTTTAGGGATCTAGGAACTACTACTCTTAACAATACTAATAATATCACTATTATAAGGACTATTATTTCTGTTGTACAGATGAGGAAAGAGAAAAATAGATGCCTGTAGTAGCTAAGTTAAGGGAACAGACATTCAAAGTATACTTAGGTTATGCCCACTGAGTTTTTGACAGGATGAATACATACTTAAGTAAAGAATCTAACGTCCCTACTCCCATTCTGTCTTATGTGTTTATTTACAATTACAGTGACTGTCCATTAATATAACCTAAGATCACATTAGCTTTCATAACTTTGTCAAATAGTTTCCTCACTTGAAATCTGAATTCAACTAAACCTTTAGTGCTTTTGTCCTAAACTGCTGCAAAACCAGACTTCCATACATGTTAGATTTCTGCATTTGATACCTTTGAGCCCACAGACAAGGGTAGACATGTCTTCAAATTTTCAACTTTTTGTTTTAGCTCATATTTTTTCAGGATTTTAGACTTTTCTTAAAAACTAATTCTGTACAAAATGTATACATGTTTTATTAGCCTTGAAAACCTGCAAATTCTATAAGCTTGCTCTGAAGACATCAGCCCAGCCCAGTTCTTTGATTATAGTTTTGAAAAGAAAGTACATAGCTCAGGGGCTTTTCCACCAGTCTCCCTTCCTGTTGATAACCATCGACGAAACAGTGAATCCAAAGGGATATATAAGCACATGCCTGGTGCAAGTCACTGGCATACAAAGATCAACATAAACCTTGGATTGTCTTCTAGTACCTAGATGCAGTGCACTGTGATCTTGACATTGTCTCATTGGCCCCCTAGGTGCAGAATGCCTGAGGTAATTATGTGCTCATTTACAAATTAGGAACAATCATTCATGACTGCATGATCGTCTTTATCAACGATCTCAAATCTGGTTATAATCAAGACAGGAGGGTCCTACAAGGACAGATGGCTGAGCTGGAACAAACATTCCTATTTCTCATATCTCACCTTTTGAATCTGCTTGATTGTTAAGTTCCTGACACTGTTGAGCTGTGCAGCTCAGTCATGGCAACACTGCTCTGAAGTGGGGTGCACAAGGCAATTCCCTTGGGTAGGAGAAGTACAGGTGTGAACTTATATTTTAAATTCTCATTCTCACCTCTCTCACCTCTATGAGATTTTTATCATATTTCCTAACATATGAATTTTGGTACAGTCATACATTTACATCATGTACAAATAAATGGACATACAATGGATGTTCTTGCTCAAAAGTCTAACCGATTAGAGGAGTGAAATTAGCAAAGGCTGGAGGTCCCTGGGTGAGAGACACACACAGGCTTGTCCAGGGACCTGGATGAGAGCCCACCTTAGCTAATCTCTGCTCCCCAGCTCAAAGTTGTACCCCTACCTTGGCACCAGGAAGCCCCTACAGGAGAGGTAATAAAATCCTATTCATTTGGAAGGGATCACAGAGTTGAAGACTTTAATTTTGCAGGTAAGGAAACTCAGGCACAGAGGGATTAAATAAGTAGAGATAGCAGCTTCACAGCCCTTCCAGGACACACCAGGGAAAGGAAAGAAAATGAAATAAAATTAATACTAGAGTTGGAGCTGATTCCACTCAATTGCGCTTTCTCAAAATATATCCCATTAAGAAGTAAACACACAAACAAACCAGAAGCCAAAAGCAACAACAGAAAAAGAAAAAAAAAAGAAGAGTTGGGGGGTGGACTCACCTACCACCATCTCTGGCAGCACACTCAGGCTGACCGACCATCCGTGACCCCTCCACGCACAGCGCAGCAGCGCCAAGCCTGGACTTTCTGACCATCGGCTGCATGGCTCAGGGTGACACGGTCACCTCCTCACTCAAAACCCCTTTAGAATTCTGCCTTCAAAAGCCAGGAACATCCACTTTGTTCTAAGATGAATAACATATTAACAAAAATAACTAAATGCTTATAGCCCAAGAGTAGCCACTGATCAACCTGAGCCGGTTAAATGATGTTCCACAGATGGAAGAGGAAGTTACCATATGAAGTTATGCTTCGTGAATGACATCCCAGCACACCTGTGCCAAGGTGATGAGGGTCACTCTTCTGATAGAGAGAAAATTAGGCACAAAGTATGCCCACATTTTCTTAGAGTCCTACGATTGGAGCACACTGGGGTTGGCATATAAAACTCAACCTCTTGCCTCCAGGTCCATATTTTTTCCTGCTACCCCATAGCTAAGAGGCCTGTTTCACACCCGGTTGGTTACACTACGAATTCTGTCTCCACTGAAAGCACGTATTCTCAAAATCACCCCAAGAAATCAACATCCCCTATAGACAAGGATGGTAAGAAAGTTGTGGACCTGGCTTCCTTTTAAAAATGAGAGTAGGGGCGCCTGAGTGGCTCAGTGGTTAAGCCTCTGCCTTTGGCTCAGGTCATGGTCTCAGGTCATGGTCTCAGGGTCCTGGGATTGAGCCCCGTATCGGGCTCTCTGCTCAGCGGGGAGCCTGCTTCTTCCTCTCTCTCTCTCTGCCTGCCTCTCTGCCTACTTGTGATCTCTGTCTGTCAAGTAAATAAATAAAAAATCTTAAAAAAAAAAAAAAAGAGTAAAGAGAAAGGTCTCACAGAGCACTGCCCAGGATAAACTTGTAGGGTCTCATTGGGTTGGGCAGAGCCTCTAGGTCACCATAAGGAACTCTACTCCCACCCTGTAGTTCTTTTGAAGGGAGGGGGAGTGAGAGTAACAGCAGTCAGTCATTTATCCTCTGGCCTCAACTAGAAGGGCAGTCCCGTGGAAGCAGTGGACATGCGGTTCCTCATTCCTAGACTTGAAGACAGGGACTGGCGAGTAGGAGATGCTCAGTCAATTGTGCTGTGTAATAACTGTGTTATGCCATCTAATTTAAAACAGCCTTAGGAGGGGGCACCTGGGTGGCTCAGTGGGTTAAGCCTCTGCCTTCAGCTCAGGTCATGATCCCAGGGTCCTGGGAGCTTGCTTCTCCCTTCTCTCTGCCTGCCTTTCTGCCTACTTGTGAGCTCTCTCTCTTTGTCAAATAAATAAATAAGTAATCTTAAAAAACAAAACAAAACAAAAAACCAGACTTAGGAGATGCTCTAGACATATCAGCATCCACCGACTTATCACATGGGGTCACAAGGCTGCACAATCAACCACGCCACACAATGGTTGCAAATGAGAACAGTGAGGGGAGAAGGAAACTGTGGAAAGAAGAGGACACCACCAGATCAGACTAAGAGTCCTTTCCCCTCCATCTGCCTCCCTCCCTCTGTCTCAGTCTCTCTCCTGTGCATGAACAAATACAGCATGGCAGAGAGTAGGACTGGAAAAATGCAAGACTGAGATCAACCAGATACTACTGACCCCTTCAATCTCTTATCACTTTGAACCCACGAGTTTCTACGTGGCAGCTGGGGCTCCCCCAGTCTCTATCCTGCCCCCCAGTTCTGGGCAGAGAACGCTTGGCTCCACCTCGAACTTGTCTTCCCACCCTCCTCACTCACAGCCAGTTTTTGCATCTGTAAGATCAGACAGGGTGTTCTCACATGCCCCTGGGTCCAGCAGTCTTCTAGGGGCCCTCCTAGAATTGCAGATGTGCAGCCCAGCCTCTGAGACTCTGAGCCAGGAAGCTGCCTTTCCAACACATGCTTGAGCTGATTCTGAGAGAAGTACTCCTAGAGCACCATGACCAATCCCTGCGCGCGGGGCCCTGCAGGATTCTGAATACGAGTGCGCTGGTTAGCAGGTCCATCTGTTTACAGTAATAGGGAGAACAGCTTGGAGCACCTGGCAAGAGGTGAATGGTAAAGAAACACAAGGAGAGAGATGCAGTGCAGGGACAGGGCCTCTACAAAAAGGCAAAAATCAACACAGAATCTAAGTGAGATGGTTAAACTGAACAATGCCATTGGATGAAGGCTGAAGGGGAGGAGCTATAGAGTTAAGCAGATATGGATTCAAAATCTTGCACAGTTTTTTTCTGTGATCTCAGACATACCACATAATGAAATAATTACTCCACTTAATGTTTCTCATCTATAGTCCAGGGACAATATCTACCACGTAGGGGCTTTGTGAGGATTGAATGAGATGTTGTAAGCAAATACTAGCTGCGTTCAACAAGTCTATCAGTGATTACTTCAGAGCAATAACATAAAAGGCCCAGGTGTAAAATTTTTATTTTTTATTTTTCAAGACTTATTTATTTGAGAAAGAGAGAGAAAGTGAGCATGATTTAGGGGAGGGGCAGAGGAAGAGGGAGAGAATCCTCAAGCAGACTTCCCACCGAGTGTGGAGCCCGACGTGGGCTTGATCTTAGGACTCTGAGAGCATGATCTCAACCGAAACTAAGAGTCAGATGCTCAACCAACTGAGCCAGCAGATGTCCTAGGTTTGTAAATTTTAATTTTCATTTTTAAAAATATTTATTTATTTGAGAGAGCGAGCTCGTGAGCAGGGGGAGGGGAAGAGAGACAAAGAGAGAGAATCTCAAGCAGACTCCCTAGTGAGCGTGAAGTCCTATGTAGGGCTAGATCCCCCAACCCTGAGATTATGACCTAAGCTGAAATCAAGAGTCGGATGTTTAACTGACTGAGCTACCCAGGTGCCCCAGGCTTACACATTTTTTTTTTAATTTTTATTTATCTATTTGACAGACAGAGATCACAAGTAGGCAGAGAGGCAGGCAGAGAGAGAGGAAGGGAAGCAGGCTCCCTGCCGAGCAGAGAGCCCAATGCGGGGATCATGACCTGAGACGAAGGCAGAGGCTTCAACCCACTGAGCCACCCAGGTGCCCCAGGCTTACACATTTTTAAGCAAAAGAATTCAAAGTTCTTATTTAATGTCATATGCCTAGAGATTAGTTAAGTCCCTACAAGGGAAATATATGACATTTGGCAGTATTTGTGCACTACATTTGCCAAGTAGAAGCCAGAATATGCCAGAGTCCACAAACTAATGTCCACTCCACAGCAGCATGAGGTCCAGCAACCAAATGGCCCAACAGCCCCTGGGCCTGTGTATGTAGCCACAGCGCCACAGCTCACTCAAAGCGTCCCTCTATAAATCTTTGTCATCTTCCCCTCCATATTTATGGTTTCTGTTTTCAGGCGGAAGTGCTGTGTGATCATGCGGGTGCAGCTGAGCCCTAACCTTAACACCCACATTTAATTGCTCTTCCGTTTCAACACTGAATATAGTCTCTCTCACAGAAACTCTATTTAAACGTTGACGGAAACTACCAGAAGCTGGTTCAGAAGAGCATGCGGGCATGAAATGAGCTGAAGCTGAAGTTCACAAAGAAGGAATGTGTGAATGATGTGGAAGCCATGCAACAAATAATCCTATTTGGAATTACTCTCATTGGAGGCCTAGGGAGCCAAATATTACCCTTACATGCTCCCAGCAGCTGAGACCTAAGGAAACACAAAGCTTCCAACAACCATCTCTTTGCTTCATATAGAAACAAGGAGACAACTGACCAAAGCTTATGATTAGTTTTTCATCTTTAAAAATGAGGCAGTAGTCTTGGAAGCCACAGATGAACTCAACACTTTCATTCCTCAAGCAAGTAACTCTCACATTTAAAAAAAAAAAAAAAATACTTGCACGCTGGAGAAGGTTACTGTGTAATTAGCCGCACTGTAGTGTTTATTAAATTCTTAGAGCTTGCAAAGTTTATTTTTAAAACTGTAAGTGCTAAGTTTAATTAAACTTGTCAAAGGTAGGAACAACCTGGTGGGATAGAGGCAGGTGACTAGAGGCACAGCAGGCAAACCTGTACTCACCATTGTGATGCTTTCCAGGTGAGCCAATGTTATGTATGCCCACAGTATGAGACATCGCCATGGACGTAATTAATATGGATTGGTAATTCTTAGGATTCTCAAAATGAATTCTGACTTTTAAGCAGAACTTTATTTAACAGAACTGCTGACTGAATATGATCACATAAATAATCCAGGTCACAGCATCTCTTTTCTCATCTTGATGAACATTACGAGCACAAAGAAATAGATGATATCGTATTTTAGAGACTGTGTATAAGTCTTTGCGTGTTCCTTACAAAATGCTTTGGAGAATATGCAGATAAACCACAGAACCTCAGAGACAGTGGAGTACTATAATAAAAGCCACACAGTTTAGAGTGGAAGCAACAGATGGCTACTGAAGCGGAAGGTACCGGTCAAGTTTCCACAGCTAGAGGGTGGGAAGCTGGGAGAACACCCTGGGCTTTCTCACTAAGAATCCATCCGATGTCACTAGCCATGGATTAGAAGGGAAATTCTCAAACCCTCTTCTGTGATACTTGGCTGAGTGTTGGTACACAATCAGTTATGAGCACAACTCCTGTGTTTGACCACTTTCTCTCACACTTATGTTAGAATATTGGCTTGCTAGTGATAAATTCAAGTTTTTTCTACTTTGTTTTTATAATCTGCAAAAACAACAACATAGTAGAACACTGTTTGGCGCCAGAAATCTATACTTAGTTCTTCATTTTCCCTTCCATAAATAAGGCAAGCATGGGTGTAGGGGCTGGGAATCCATCAGTAAAAAATAAAACAGACAAAAATCCCTGCCCTCGTAAAGTTTACATTCTGGCAGAGAAAATGGAGATTGAACGAGACGGACCGGTGCATTACTTAGAGCACTGCCTGTGGTAAAGGCGCTGGAGAAAATCAATGTGGCTGGAGGCGCCTGGGTGGCTCAGTGGGTTAAAGCCTCTGCCTTCGGCTCAGGTCATGATCTCAGGGTCCTGGGATCGAGCCCCCCATCGGGCTCTCTGCTCAGCGGGAAGCCTGCTTCCCCCTCTCTCTCTGCCTGCTTCTCTGCCTACTTGTGATCTGTCTGTCAAATAAATAAATAAAATTTTAAAAAACGAAAAACAAACAAAAAAAAACAATGCAGGAAAAGAATATGGGGAGGTCATTTTAATATGGTGATCAAGACTGGACTCACTGACAGGGTGATCTCTGCGGCAGGGACACAATAGGGAGGGGGGGTGTGCATATCTAGGCTGGATTAGGGCTGGGGGGCTGCTGCTGTTTTCAGCAGAGGAAAATACCAGATGCAAAGGCCACATGCTGGGAGCATGTTCTACGAAAAGCAAAGTGTCTACTATGCTGAGCAAAGGGCACAAGGGGAAGACTTGGGAAATGTGGGGGAGACAGGGTGGTGGGGGCACTTCATCACAGGGCTTCATAGACTGCGTGGCTTTGACTTGGACTCTGTATGAGGGCATATGTGTTTTCGAAGGCACGCCCTGGCTACGACTTGGAAGTCCCCCTTACAGTCACCGGTCAGCTGTTACATGGCGCACGTCCCTTAACTTTTCTGCATCTCACGCTGGGAGGATGAATGGCCATATTTTAAGGCCCTGGATAGCATACAGCGCTGCGGCACGCTCTCCTTGGCCATGACTCCGTTAAGATAGGTGAACAGGTGTTTCACTGCATCATCGTTAGGAGTTGTCACATCTGTATCCAGACCAGCCTTTTCAGGTCATGGACTTCAGGGGATACGTATTTTCACTCTGGCGCCTGGCGCACAGTAGTTAGTACACGGGAGGGCCTCAACCAGGATTTGCTGAATGTAAGGTAAGGCAAGATGGCAGGATTACAAAAGAGCTCTACATCAGAATTCACATGTTAACAAGCTTCTTGTAGAAACACAAACACAAAGCCTTGCTCCTAAACCATTTGAACTGGAACTTTGGGTCAAACGTGTCAGCTGTAATCTTGTGGCCTATCAGTATAATCCTGAGTTGGGTCAATCCTGGAATTGCCTGGGAATGCGTGTATATATATATATGTATATATTTTTTCACAATTAGAACTAGTCTTCTTAATCGTGTGCATAAAACTTTTGAGTAAATAGTCCAGGAGAGACTTTGCAATTTGGCCTTTGAATAGCCTCAAAATGCATATTTCTCTGAAATCACATTTTGTTCGCTCTCTGCTTATGGTTTAGGATGGCCCCTGAAGGGTCAGACTTACTGAGTTGTCAGATGCATTCGCATCACATAAATACCAGGATTAAAAACCAAATTTAAAAATAGTTTAAATTTTCTCCTCATATAAAATATTTCTATTTAACCAATGTGAAGTAATGGCAATCACACCACGGAGTTAGGTAACTTGTTATTTGTTTGAAAACTATTTGGGTCCCATGAATATACTGTGCCCTCTAGTCTGACAACTCCATGTCTCTGGAATCCATGACCTCAGTGTTCCACAAAGTGTGAGTGCCACACTGTATTCTCCAAGTGAAGCTTCGTGGCCATTTACCTTTACATGTAGGCAGTGTTATTAAATAATGATCAAGGCAGGGGAAACACTTTCAAAGGTCAAAGTTTTCTTTAGTATCTCTTCTCAGTGGATACCCTTGAGGTTTGCCTCCATCACTTAAAAATGAAAAGATTTCTTAGCTTTAATATGATCAAAATAAAATTTTAACTTTAATTGAAATAAAATAATTACTAAGAGGTGCTCCCAGAGTATTTTCAAGTCAAGTTTTTGTTGGCTTCTCTAAAATAAATCATACCCATGCAAGTCAATTAAAATATTAAAACACATGCCAGAACATACACCTGATAAAAATAAAAAATTTCTTCACGTCAACTTAGTCATTATTTGCCCTCAGCATGTGAGCTACAAATTCATTCAAATTTCAAATAACATTAATCAAATAGAAATTCTATCTTGTGATTGTCACAGTTAAGTTGGAAATCATTGTCGCTCTTACCATCCATTTGAAAATACCAAAAATAAAAACCTAAAAAGACTTTGAGTCCTCATCCCATTTTACTTTACTCACGATGCTACAGAGTACGCCTGTCTCATAAATATATAGCAATCTAACCAACAATTCCCAGAGACTGCCACCTGTTAAATCCCCCGGCTTTCTGAGATCAATTTGTTTTTTCAACCTGTTGAGTACACAAATATTTTCCAAGCTCTAGCGGCAAAAGAGGTGAAATCTATGAAGTCATTGTAAATTTGGGTCAATGATTCTCTCAATGAGTTATGTGGATAAAAGCAATCTGGAGACGCTTGTATGGTAAAGGTTTTCTGTAATTACGGGATTTGTGCATCTCATTTACACCATTTAGAATGATCAAAACATGCAATTATTGCATTCCAATTCTAATACAACGCTCATCACTGAGAACCAAATCCTCTGTTAAGACAGGGAATGCAATGCAACAAGTTAGCTGTCCAATACACTGAATTTTTAGTTACTTTACACAGTGACACTGGCTGGATGATGTTTATGCCTTCACTTCTCTCAACAACTCATTTCTTCCTGAGTGAGGTTCTCCATTTAATTATGTGTCGGGAGGGGGGGCGGGAAGCAGCCCACAATTTCCAAGTCAACTTTTAATCACTTAATTCTCACTTACAAATGGGTATTGACATGGTTAACCGCACCTTTCATGAAATCTAAAGGATGTACCTACAACACACCAAGTTTTACTACAGAGAATTATCAAGCAGTTAGAATGCCTGGCTAAGAGAGAAACGGCACGTGGATCCTTACCATGGCGGTCTGTTGAATTCGGTCATTTGGCTTTTACGATTTCAACATTAATACACTGAATCAACTGAGGCAACCGTGAGACGGGAAACAAAGTCCCCCCGGGGTTTTCCACCCATAACTCCCAACCTACAGCTTTAAAACTTGAGCTGCAAATCATCACACAAACAACATCAAGGGTGAAAGCATCGAAAAAATCAACGCGTCCCACTTTGTTTCTCTTTTACCTGGGGCAACCAGTGGTCCTTAAGTACTGGAGACTGTGGTCCAGGCCAACAAGTGGACTAGTCACAAAGACGAAGGGTGACTTTTCCCTCCTTCCGGGCAGTGGTTCCAGACGCTCCCCACCTGCTCCTCCCTCCCCGAACCGGGGCTGAAAGGAGCCCCCAGAGGAGCTCAAAAATCACGAAGGGAGTGGAAGACCGGTCTCGAAAAAGTCAGGATGCCGAATTATCATAGTTTAATTTCTTCTTTCACTCCCCAAACAGTTGCAGAGAAAGCAAAGCAAGACGCATCAGAGACACCACAAGCCTAGCGGTAGCGGTCTTAGAAGAGAAAAGAATTGGGTTCAGCCAGGCACAAAGGTCTCCATGGCAACGGTGAATTTAGACCCCCATCGGCATTATTTATGCAACATTTCATCACAAAAGGACCCTCCCACTAGCCTGCTTAGCACATTCTAGTTTTCTGATTTTCCATTCCTTTGCCCTAAATCCGTATCTGGATCCTTAGCTATCCGTACCACAACGTTAAAGGGGGGGCGGGGGGGGGGGGGAAGCAAAAGAAAAAAGAAAAAAACACCACAGAATCATAAAATTAGTCTCAGACTGAGTCTAGACTTTGTTTCCTTGGTGAATTCAAAGGCAAAGAGATGGCTTCGAGATTGCTTAGAGTTCATACTCAAAGCTGGTCTAGTTTTTATTTCAAAAGGGACAGTTCGAAAAACGTAAGTTTATTCAAATTATTTTATTTTTGAAAGGAGATCGCGACCCGAAAGGAGTATAAAATATGGCAAACTCTAGCAAACCCGAAGGCTTACAGGAAAGAGAACGTGTCCAGATGCTGACTTTAAAGCTAAACTGTACATGCTAATATCCACCCCTACCCACTCCCGGCCATTGCACTACCTCAAAAAACTCCTTTGAGTCTTTCACTTGATTCTACTTTAGCCACGATTTCCATTTTTAATGTCCATAAAAAGACATTTTTATCAGCTGTGTGTCCAATGGACCATAAGTCCACCTTTTATAATTAGATGATCTAGGGTAACTTATTCGAAACAGACCTAGCACCCCAGTGTAATGACATACTATATTAACAAGATGTACTTTCTTCAATTCTAAAACAATATCCAACTATAATTGTTAGGCTAATACTTGATGATGTTGAAAGGAAATGCTGGGAGTCTTCGTGTGAAAAGAATCCTCTTTGGTGTTAGCTCAAATAAGAGCTAAACAAGGTGACTTTTAAAAACTAGGTTTTGATTATTTTTAAAACAGCATAAGCTTCTTATCAAAAACTCAAACTTCCTACTTTCATAAAGGGCAGCTCTGATCCCACACCCTCCCCACACCAATCTCTTTTAATATAGTTGGATGTCTAGACCTATATCATGCACCTTGATCTAAGTCTTGATTGACTCAATGTTGTCTTTAACACAGTTTGCAAGGACGGCTCACGGATGCTGGTATTTTCTGTCAGTACATATTTGATAAGATTTTCTGTTGGGTGCAGCAGAGGCAAATATCCATACCTCCTGGGGGCACTGTTCTCCCCAAATTGGGTGTTTCTGGTGCCTCTGGAAACACCACTGACCTTCACTGACCTTCATGAGGATGCACCCTGACTTGCACAACTCATGGCCTTATGTAGATGGTTATACAATTTTTGTGAATAAATCATTCCGATACCTTCTGACACTGAAAACTGAAGAAGAGAATGAAAAAGCAGGCTAACCTGACTCTCTTTTAAGAAAAGAGTTCTCCAGGCAAGAACAAGAACCACCCACACGTCATCCCAGTTTTCTCTCTTCCACATCTATCATCTTTTTTGTTGCTTTTGTTGTCTTCTTACCCCTCTCTTCTGTTCTATCTCCTCATGCCAGTTCTCTTTATTTCTGCAATCTTGATGCTTCTTCGTGACTTGGATGTGGTTTCATTGAAGCGGTGGCTTTACTTTTTCCTCTTTTCCCATCAGCGTTGCCTACTCTTATTATTCCTTTCCTGACGTCTTTGTCTTATCATTTCTTTGATTTCATTTTTTTCCATGATTCTAATTTTCTTCAGGCTATAAAAACATCACAGCTAATGTTCTCTTATATTACTTGGGGGTAATATGATTTTCCTGGAGTTACACTTTCTCTGCATTTTGTATATGACTGGTATGTTACTTTCTTCTCTTTCTGATTTCTTCGTTTCCTACTTTTTTGTGATAGTGTCAATCTACTGTCTGATACGTAAACTCTTCAGTTTATTACTTCCTTGGGAATTATGACAACACACCTTGGCCTGGCTTTTGCTTAATCACAGATTGAGGAGGAGAGGGGTGTGGAGTGTGAGTGAAGTGAAGGCTAAAGATGCCATGCTTGTAACATCTACCATTTCAACATGATTCTCTCTTTGGAGCTTGTCCTCCACAGGACTTCCTGTTTCTCTCGGTCCCCTCATGTCTTCAGAGCTCAGTGTTTCAGGTAAGGTCTCCGAGTCATGGCCGTTGCTTTTTCCCCTCCTCTTCTTCCCTCCCACTCTTCCATATTTCCCTCCTTCCTTCACCTTTTTTAAAAATTAAATTTGTACAATGTATGATATCTGAAAAGTGATAACTACATTCTGTGTCCCTTCTTTACATGAGTTTGTGGCCAGTTCTGTTCCTACTATAATTGTAAATGGAATTATATTACTAATGTATTGCATTTTTGGTTGATTTTACTTTTTCCAGAAAAGAAATAGAATAAACTAAATGTTGTGGAGCAGCCATAATTAATAGTTTAAACTAAATCCTAAAAAGGTCTAAATATGTGTCTTTCACAAAATTCAACAGTATTCATAATTGGAAAAAAAAATCTTTGCAAACTAGGCATAGAGAGGAATCCCTTCAATTTGATAATGCAAAAAGCCTACCTAAAAATTACAATCAGAGTTAAATATTGAAAACTTCTTAGAAATGTTATTCACTGCTATCATCACTCTATTTAACATTACACTGGAGGTCTTCAACAATAAAGTCAAAACAAAAAGCCAATGTACAAACACATCAATTTTCTTTCTGGTATCAGCATTAAAGAAATTAAACAACAATAACATTTACAAATAACAGAGAAAAATATCCAGTATCTAGGAATAAATCCATGTGAAGGTAATGTAAGACCTCCTGCCTCCTACACAACACTTTTGAAATTAAAGCAGACCCAAATGATGTTATTGCAGAAATATACCATGCTATGATCAACTGAAAGGTTTAATAATACTCTAATCCAAACCTGGGCATGCTGGTTTTTTTCTGGGCTGGGAGGGGCTGAGATAATAGAGAGTGGATTCTAAAATTTACATGAGGGTGTCTGGGTGACTCAGTTGGTTAAGAGACTGCCTTCAGCTCAGGTCATGATCCTGGAGTCCCAGGATCGAGTCCCATGTGAGGCTCTCTGCTCAGCAGGGAGTCTGCTTTTCCCTCTGACCTTCTCCCCTCTCATGCTTTTTTCTGAATGCATATTATTCTTAAGAAACAAAGTCCTAAATTATTTTCAGTCCTAGGTATCAGACATGAATGAAAACAGAGACATTATTTACCTACTAATGTTCTTGAGTCTAAAAAAAAAAAAAAATACCGTTTCAACCTCAGAGGTTTCCAGCAATATCCTTACCAATTTATTTTAAAATGAAAATACAAGCTTTTTAAGTCTTACAAAATAAAAGTAGAACTAAAGAATGAAGAAGGAACCACTATTTGTTGTGGCCTCATCAGTTTTAAAATAATTCACTATGTTGTGCCCTTCTACACAAATGATCTAATTTCTTGGGCCAAAAAGAAAGAAACCGCATTATAATACTCCAAGAATTTTGATGTTCTGGCCACTTTTGTTTACTAATACTGACAGCAAAATAAAATAATAAGTAGCACTAATTAATATAGGAAAGCTTTAACATTATAAACAGTGACAGATTTTGTAGTGATTTCCAAGTAAGCATAAGAAAAATAGTTTTATGCTTTTCAAAAAACTATCCTTAGAAGAGGTTTTTTTTTTTAAAGACTTGACTCTTTCCTGAAATTTTGGCTTTTTATTTTCTCAGAACCAGCATTCCAGTATAAAACTCTGTAATTCTATTTATTATCCCTCTGGACTCGAAGGTATAAAATTACAAATGACTGGCAGCCAAATTACCAAGTCTGCTTTTCAAGGGGCATGGTGAGGCTTTAGCACAAGATTCTTCTGCAATTAAATAGTTGCCAGGAGTAATATTTTTAGGGCCAGCTCAGCTTTTTTTCATTTGTAGTCTGCAGTTATCTCAGCTGCCCATGGCCAGAATGGATGGCAGGACGTATTAGGGGAAAGAGGAGAAAAGAAAGAGGAAGCAACTCAAACAAACAATGCTGGCCTTTTGCCTAGGGCTCTGGTAGTGACAGCTTCTTGGATAAACCTGAAACTCCGTGCTTCCTGCTGTTTCTCAACAATCACTACCTGGTGTCACACACACTCCCGAAGTAGGACACTGGGGACTGGAGGCTGGAAACGCATGACATCATGCACAAGCTCATGATCGCAAATCAGCGTAAATTGGACCTCTGTAACTAGGAATGTAGGCCATATATACTAAATCCCCTAATAAAATATATCGTGTTCATTATTTGTCCTACTGGGATATAACTCTGAAGTTATTTGGGACCTTTCACACTGGGCAAATCACATGCCTTCCTTCACTCTGTGCCTTAAGTTAGAGCTCAGGCAATGAGGGATTAAGAAGACCAGAGGATTTTCGGGGGCAGTGCTCTACCCTGGCATGAAATTAATTTCACTATATTCAAAGCACTCCTGGTTTCTCATATAGGACGCACAGTTGACCATCCGGGAAAGGTTCAGCAAGCCCCTTGGCATTCCTAATGCTGTCCAACTATCAACCCATGAAATCCGCCTGAATTTATATTTTTGGCATAAACAAAGCTTGGAGACAGGAATCCCCAGCTACTGAATGCACAACCGCAAAGACTCCAAAAGAATGAATTTAGACCATGATTTTTAATGCATTAATTAATTAGAGACGGAAACACATCTGTTCTATAGAACAGTCCTAAAATGCCACAATGTGCCAGTTTTACTATGAGTATATGCACTTTCCAAGTAATATTAATAATAACAAACACAGAATTCTCATTTTTAAATGCCAAGTTCCCATTTTTAAAGCGGTCTCTCACCTTCTCTTTCTCTCTCTCTCTCTCACACACACACACCTTGGAAGAATGCAACAGTTTAAATTACAAAGGAGAGTCTTTTTATGGCAGAATGGACAATGTCTATCATGTTTTACCCTTTACCATATCTCAAGCACATATTTAAGACATTCTCTTCTAAGAAATAACTCAATTTATCTGACTACTGAGACCACTGTATCTTAATCTCCCAGTATTAAGAGTAGCTTTTGTTGCGATTTTTTTATATAATTAGCTTCTGTCTTTAGTCGATATTCTCCAACATTTATGTAAAGTGGTGATCATGAATAATACTGTGTCAAAACAGAGTGGGCCCTGTTTCTTGGGCGGACTTGGGTATTACATCATTGCCCTAGGCTGAGGTGCCCAAGGAATACCAACAAGAAAACGTGCATGACTAAGCATTTTAAGTTCTTCCCACAATGTGTTTGGTTAAGACGCTACCCAAAGAGAATACTTTAAAAAAATTTCTTTGCAATAAATAAATAAATAAATAAATAAAATAAGGTTCAAAGAAATTGGGGGGGGTACCTTTAAAACAAAGGAATAAATTCTTGGAATTATGCATTTCAATATATCAAATCAGAATTCTATAGACATTTTGGTGTAATTTTTCCCTGTAGGATACATTCTCCCTGGGTATTAGCACACGTTCTTACATTTAGCCTGGAACATTCTGGGTCCTCTAACTTAAGATTTAAGTTGCATCTTGGAAAGTGAAGAAACAAAGGCCGACGGTGCTCTGTCACGGGGCTCGGGATTACACACGGAAGAATTGGCTCCATATTCTCAGTATTTCCATAATTCCAGGAGGCTAGTGTGTCCTCTGTGCTGTTTGTTTGCTTGTCAGCATTTGTTGTGGCTGTTTTATTTTATTTTCACTGAAACATTTAAATTTTGGTCAGCAACCTTCCATGAGTTGTAGTATATTTTATGTTCCATTGCTTCATTACTACCTAAGAACAACCTCTAAATTCACTGTTTGTCCTGTGGTGGGGCTGGATGCCTGTGGAGCAGGGGAGGAAGCTGGCTTAAACGAGTCCAGGCTGACCTTGGCCAAAAGGACCTTGTCTGTGGAGATTATAACATTTCGGATTAAACTGATGCGAATCACAATAGAATCAGTGCCTTGTCATTTGTTGAAATCATACCCGGTCTTTTGAGAATTTTGAAGACTCTCCTACAAGATGTTTTGAATACGTCACTATTTCTGAGTGTTGCCCAAATACTAAGATCAAAAAATGGAGGCCTTGACCGTATTCTACAATTTCAGCTGGTTCTAGAACGGATAGGGTGTTTTTGAAGTCAGTGCTTGTCAGGATGCCTATAAGCTTTGCTTACACTTCTTTAAAGTTCCTAAATTCCAAGGTTTCTCTCTTCATAACAGCAACCAATCTGGCATGAAATGGTTCCCTGACACTGAACAACTGAGGCTCACCTAGCTCTGTTGATAAACATTATGTTCTCTCATTCTTGCTTGAAGTTCAAAACTTGGCCTCCAAAAATATGTTTCCCTCGATCCACAATTGGACTGTGGAATATTAAAAAATAATAATAATGCGGGAGAGACGAGCTGGCATTTAATTGGGTAGGTAACTCACCACTGAATAACAAGAACTCACTTCCGACACCCGTGAGGCTGCCGTTGTCCACATACTCATGTGAGGAGGCTAGCTGGCTTTTTCGTTGTACCAAAATGGCAGCCTAAGCATAGAGTGGAATCTTGCAATTGCTTCTGCACACAGTCAAATGGAGCAAGAGGCTATCTCATTTTAAAGACGAGAAGAGGGGCACCTGGGTGGCTCAGTGGTTAAGCCTCTGCCTTCGGCTCAGGTCATGGTCTCAGGGTCCTGGGATCGAGCCCCACATCGGGCTCTCTGCTCGGCGGGGAGCCTGCTTCCTCCTCTCTCTCTCTGCCTGCCTCTCTGCCTATTTGTGATCTCTGTCTGTCAAGTAAATGAATAAAATCTTAAAAAAATAATAAAGACGAGAAGAGACATTTGGAATTAAGTATTTCCATTAAGATTAAGTAATGTGCCCCAAATCACACAGATTTTAAGTATTAGAACCTGCATTTGAATGTAAGCAGTTTAACTTCAGAACTTGTGTTCTTGGGGCACGTGGGTGGTTCAGCTGGTTAAGGGTCCAACTCATGATTTCAGCTCAGGTCATGATCTCAGGGTCCTGGGATCCAGCCCTGCACTGGGCTCCATGCTCAGGGGGGAGTCTGCTTCTTGCTCTCTCTCTCTCTCTGCCTCTCTTCCTGCTCACACGCTCTCTCTCCTTCTCTCTCAAATGAATAAATAAACCTTAAAAAAAAAAAAAAAAAAGAACTTGTGTTCTTAACCACTAGAGATCCCTATAATTCTTTGCAAGGTTTTAAGTTTGTCTTCTGGAGTCACATGGAAAAGCCATAGCACCATCATGTTCTGATGGGGTTTGCATAGCTATGAAGAATTAATGAAGAATCAGATCATCTCACCCCCACTCCCACTTTCTACCAAGAAGTGAAGTTCTGATGAGAAACATCAGTTTCCCAAAATTCGCCCAGGTTCCTAGGGGAGCCAGCATCCCGGGGCTGCCCTCGGTCTACTTGACCTACTAAGTAATCCCTTACCAACTATGGTTTTGCCTACCATATTAAAGGTCATTAAGGTTGATATTGTATATAGACATTTAAAAATTCTTTTATCTGCCTGGGGAGCCTGTGTGGCTCAGTCAGCTAAGCATCTTACTCTTGATTTCAGCTCAGGTGATGATCTCAGAGTTGTGAGATCAAGCCCTACATTGGGCTTTGCACTCACCATAGGGTCTGCCTGGGATTCTCTCTCTCCCTCTGTCCCTCCTCCAAAGTTTCTCTCTAAAAATAAATAAATAAATCTTTTAAAAAATTCTTTACCTGCTTACATTTGAATGAATTAGTTGTGCTTCCTTAAATAAAAGGAGACAGATATCACTTCCCCCTTTAATAAGACTCCTATATGAAGGTTTACAAGTCAATAGGAAAGAGGAATCTTCTATTACTTAGACTTTTAACATAAGAATTGAAGACCAAGACTGAAGAAATATATCTTTTGTCATTATGACAACTGTACAGGACTTACTCAAAACATTTTACCATTAAGTGCCAGTTAATACTCATTAAGGACTGGCTTATAAACATCAAAAGTAAGTACAGTGCTTATAACAGCCACAGAAATGTATGGAACAATGTGCTTTAGTAGATAGATCAGTAGGACACAGTGATATTTACCAGAAAATGGATAGAAACAAAGGTTAAAAAAGAGAAGTTAACTTTCATAGCATGTTCTTCCTCAAGCAGACATTTTATTTCTAGTAGATCTTGGGGGGAATTTGCATCTTCTAGAACTTTTTTTTAGGTGTCAACATGTTTGCATATACTAATTTAATGACATTTTTTATTTTTCATTATCCCTGATAAATGAAATCTTGAATTGCCAAGAGTAGTGATTACCAAATACAGCTTTTCCCCCACAAAGGTGATATGGATTGCTGGCAAAGGATTTTTTTTTTTTTTGCCTTTTTTTTTTTTTTTTTTTTTCACTAGATCCTAAAATCCAAAATGGTTAGAAATTATACTTATCAGGGACGCCTGGGTGGCTCAGTTGGTTAAGTGTCTGCCTTCGGCTCAGGTCACAATCTCAGGGTCCTGGGATCGAGTCCTGCTTCAGACTCCCTGCTCAGTGGGGAGCCTATTTCTCCCTCTCCCTTTGCCTTTCTCCCCAATTGTGCTCTCTCTCCTCTCTCTCTAAAATGAATAAAATCTTTTTTTTTTTTTTTAAAGAACTATAATTTAGACTTTCCACTAGGGTTCATAGGGCACAGGGTTTATTATTTTGGTGATGAGAAATGACACTTGAATATGGCTATCCAATTTAGTAAACTTACTGTATAGTAAGTTTATTCTGATGACATTCTATTACCATTAAATTGATACTTTAAGTACATGCTACCAAATTCCACAGTTAAGAGGTAGCTCAGGGCACCTGGGTGGCTCAGTTGGTTAAGCAACTGCTTTCAGCTCAGGTCATGATCCCGGAGTCCCGGGATCGAGTCCCGCATTGGGCTCCCAGCT
Source organism: Taxidea taxus jeffersonii (assembly GCA_003697995.1). NCBI lineage: Eukaryota > Metazoa > Chordata > Mammalia > Carnivora > Mustelidae > Taxidea > Taxidea taxus. The sequence continues at coordinate 25,627 of RCUC01111429.1, forward strand.
CCAAGGGGAGTCTGCTTTTCCCTCTGACCTTCTCCCCTCTCACGCTCTCTCTCACTCTCTCTCTGAAATAAATAAATAAAATCTTAAAAAAAAAAAAAGGAGGTAGCTCAAAAATGCATCATTGTACCTACTTTCAGGAAATCTCAAATACTGGGACCATAAATGTTTGTTATCCAATTCTGAAGCACAGATGTAAATATGAGTCTGAAGGAAAAAAAAAAAAAAGACTTGTGATTGAAATATGTGACTCAAACTTCCAGTTTTCTATCTCCCACCTCTATTTTCCTCACCAGCATTGCTGGATATCCAAGACAACCACTGCAGTATTTATCGACTTAGAGGATTACTATTACATTAAAATATCAGTATGTGGGCACAGTATTGGTGTGTGTGTGTGTGTGTGTGTGTGATTTAAATCAGCATGTAAAAAGCATTTGTTGCCACGTAAATTTTAAGCAACTATAAAAAAAATCCATGTATAAAAGTACTGAATATTTTCTACAGATATATTAAGTACACTGTGCATTTTATTTTCCTAACTTGAGAAAATATATTGACAATTGACCCAATACATGTGCATATCTTTTAAAAGGAAGATGAGCACAGCAAATTGTATTTCAAAATTATTGGGCAGAACATTTCCAGACAATGATGTTGGTAATGAAAGGTTTGATCTGGAAGGAAATGTCAGCAATTAATTCAGCGGTAATAGCACAGAAGTCGAAGGTAATGAGAGTATTGGTGATAAGAATGCACTAAGGAACAACACTGTGAAGGCATCCATGAACTCCTGTCTCCTGGGGAGACTGAGCGCTTGCAGACAACAGCTAAAGTAAATGGAAAGAATGTAAAGAATTCTAAATCCAACAAATACTACAAACCAGCTTGTGTAAAGCAGCAAGGACATTTCTCCAGGGTCATACAGTATGTAGATATAGTGTTGATTATCTCATCCCTGACATGAAAGAATGACTGAGGAACACGTATGTATCTATAGGGATGGACGGGTGGACAAGGACATGCACACATACAACTCACATGCATGTAGTGCTGAGCAACACACTACTTGAGAACAATAGGGAAACCCTTGTATTACACATATTTTGCTTTTTAGGGCACCTGGGTGGCTCAGTGGGTTAAGCCTTTGCCTTCGGCTCAGGTCATGATCTCAGGGGCCTGGGATTGAGCCCCACATTGGGCTCTCTGCTCAACGGGGAGCCTGCTCCCCCCCGCCCCAGCCTGCCTCTCTGCCTACTTGTGATCTCTTTCTCAAATAAATAAAATCTTAAAAAAAATTTTTTTAGAGCATTAATTTTCTTTTTTCTTTTTTTTTCTGTTTTGACCTACTTGGCATTATCAGATTCCACTCCTCAACTTTTTGCACAGAATCTTTCTTACAATACTATGGAGAAATGGTATATTCCTAGAGATGAATTTTATTTTCTTCTGCAGAAAATGTCTCTGAAAGGAAGAACCATCATAATAAGCCATAAATAATTGGAGCAGATTTAATTCAGCTCATTAAAAAATAAAATGTAGATCTCCAAATTCTAATTTGATCTGTTTGAAAATCCTTAGTCATCGTAAGGCTATTGAAATTATTTTATTAGATTTAATTGTTAATATTTGTTTGTTCACTTCTCACAACTCATTAAGATTTTAATAACTCATACTTCCTAAATGAGAAAATATATCATGATGATAACCACATAAACATCTATTGCCTTATATTCTACAAAATGGTTTTACATAAATTATCACTTTTGATCTTAATAATCTTTCAACTAGATATTAATATCTAAAACCAGAAAGATATTGTGAATTTAATAACAGAAAGCTAATTTATATTTATTTTATATATATTTAATATATATTTTATATATATTTATATTTATATAATAATATTTTATATTTAATAATATAATAATATTTTATATTTTATAAAAATATAAATTTATATTTTATATTTTATATTTATAAATAATAATATTTTATATTTAATAATATAATAATATTTTATATATATTTATATTTATTTTATATAAAGTTCTTATTTGGGAAGTTAACTTACCAAACTAATTACAAAAAAGTGCTCAGGCACATATTAAAATATACTTAGGTAAAGAAAGCACTTAGCGCTATGTTTCAAAACATTGACCTGAATCCCTTCCCCTCCTTTCTCCCCTAGTCCCCAACTCTAGAAGGTTTTTCCAATGGCAAACAGTGACCTACCCCTTCCATGCTATCCTCTGCTCCTAAGGCTTAGGCAGGCAGGAACTTTCCTGAAAGGGTGTAATCAAAGCAGTGTGAGATTCCATTTCTCTCCCTCTGGAAATTAATGATAGAATTCCTTTTTTGATTTATCTTATTATTATAAAATATGCCATCATAATTTAATTTCAACAATGAAAATGGCTCATGACCATACCTTACATCACCACTTCGATATTAATATCATCATAATTAGGAAAGCATGGGTTGTGATATATTAGACATTTTTCTTGTCACTGTTGACACCACGAATAACTTCACGATTTCTGTCATCTGGGAAGATTTGAGAATCCGAAGCAACACGAATGAGGATTTCTTTTCTGGCAAGTTCCCCGTGGACGTGTGTCAGTGTGCACGGTAAACACAGTAACAGCAGATAG
>RCUC01111431.1:0-16042 GCA_003697995.1 Taxidea taxus jeffersonii
TAATTGTAACAGATCTAGAATTGGCTTGAGTTTTTTTGTCCATGCATGGTGCTTTCCCTTCAGCAAGAAAAGTACTAATTCTAAGCATGGGTCCAAGGGGTGGTTCGTGTGAGCTTGTCAGCAGTGTTTATTGATAACAATAAGATTGATGATTTGCAGCTGGGCTTGGTAAGATCCCCAGAGAGTTCAGCTGTTAGGCCTGGTTATGTAAAAAGATGTATATGTGACTAGCAAGATATTAGAATCTTTGGCCAAAACTTCTTTCTGGGCCTGCTGGTTCCAAGACATCCCATGCACAGGTCAGTGGTTGGTGATCCCAGAGGGAACACCCAGTGGGAGGACAGTGGGAGCTTTTGGCTGATTTCTGCCCCTTGCTATGAGGCAGTCTTTGGCTGTACTGCACTTTTTTTTTTTTTAAGATCTTATTTATTTATTTGACAGAAAGAGAGAGAGAGAAAGCATAAGCAGGGGGAGGGGCAGAAGAAGAGGGATAAGCAGGCTCCCCGCTGACCAGGGAGCCCCCTCTGGATTCGATCCAGGACCCTGAGATCATGACCTGAGCTGAAGGCAGACACCCAACCCACCCAACCCACTGAGTCACCCAGGAGCCCCAGTAATTCTCATCTTTATGGAACAAGGCAGATCAGTATCCTTGCTCCATAAACTGAAGATTTATAAACATTATCATGTTGGGTCCTATCGACCCTCCTTAGCAGTAGAACTCTAGCTCCTACCTTTAATGCAACATGTTAGTTTCTTTAAATACATATAAGTAAGGTACTTATATATACAATCTTACTTTTTTCAACAAAGAGATGGTTGAGGCAGTCACTACCACGAGTGTGAGCCCTGTTCAGTGGATTTCCATATAGTGAGAAATACTGGATCAAAATACCTTGCATTTCATAAAAACACATGGCTTTTGACAAGGCACTTTTGCTTCATCTAATCTAAATTAATAGTTGAGAAATACAGTTTTGGAGGCAGTGAGATCTATTTTCTTAAGTACTAAACAAAAGAAAGTCAACTATAATTTTTCTCTAGTTTGTTAAAGAGGAGAACAGTATTTTTCATTTATTAATACTCAGCAAATAAGCCAGGCTTCTCAATCATGGATTTTAACACAATTATCTAGTGGGATATTGTGAGTAGTAGTCCACTGATCTACAAAAGTGAATTATATTCATGCATGTATATGCATTGTAATGTTTTCTTAATAGAATGAAATGCTATCAGTTTACTCTCTTGATTTAGGGGTTGTGATGAATAATCCAGGTCCATTTTGGTAATTCACTGTACTCTGCTAGCATAAATCAGGTTGAAGAGATTGTCAACTGTGGACATACTTGTTGTCTTATACCACTTAGAATTCTCAAACAGCAGTCACTGTGTATCATCCCAGAGGTATGTAAAAATGAGTGCCAGGTAATCACTTATGCTTCAGGGAAGCTACTGAACAAGAAGAGAAAAGAATTAAATAGCACACACGTACAAGGTGTTAATAGAACAAGACACTGGGTTGTGCAGGAGTTGGTAAAGTCTTCTCAAAATTATCCTGAGAAACACTGCACAATATATCTTGGGAAAAAACAAAAACAAAACAAGTCATGTGTCCAATTAAATTTGAAAAATTTTGTATGGATTATCCATCTCCCCATACTTGCCCTACGGAAAGTTACAGTAAAGGAAAACTGGCCAAAGCCATAGAGGAAACCGGGAGTAAATAAGCCTGCTTATTTTTGTTGACACTGTAGTTTATCAGGCTATCTCTTTGTTGTTATTTATTATTGACTGTGTTATTTCTTAGTTGACCTGGAATCCTTTTTCTTAGGGATAGTCCTAATGTACTCAGCACGGCACACTTTGGAAAGGGCTGGATTATCCCAGTGAAAGAACTGTGTGGGATTGAGAGTTTGTGGGAGATAATGCGCAAAAAGGAGGCAAAAGAAGGAAACTTTACCATCTCTGGTAAGCTTCTTTCACCTGACTTAACAGGAACTAGTTTCTGTTTTCACTTTATTTGCCCAAATGGGTATTTTTACAATCAGCCTATGAAAAGCTCAGTAGCATGGGCTGAATGCAGTGGGTTTTTAAAATTTTTTTGAATCACTTAGTAGCTGGGAACCTATCTCATCCCAGGTTAACAAGAAATAGAGGTTCTGGAAGGTGATGTAAATTCACACTCCTGGATTGTTAACCGTCAGGGTGACCCTGAGCAATTGGAATCATTGCTTAAACATACTCTGAAAAATCATATTAAGTACTATATTTAAGACACAAGCAAAACAAAATGTATAGCTTTGAATATCAATCATAAAAATAAGCCCTTATATAAATCTTCCTGAGCAGAAGTGATCTGTAGGAGGTAGATGGTAGAGCATGTGTTGGGGTGTCCCTGAGTAGTGAGAATCTAAGAATATCTGTCCTGTTAGATACATCCTTAGAAAAGCAGGAAGAGATGAAAATTCTATGTATTTAAAAGACAGCAGGCAGGGTCTAAAGTTTTGAGATTCATTTCAATCATGAGAGAACTCTTCTGGTCAGAACACTAATTTCTCAGATTTTGTTGAGATAAACATCCACCAGCAGCTTTCATATTCCTATTGCTTTTCTGTTTTAGGTTCCCATGGGCCCCTTGGGCATTTAGAGTTAGTCTCACCAGAATTATTCGGTACCATGGACTATTACCAGAGCTGAGCCCACCAGTAGAACATGAGACACAAGAATGTTAGGGACAATGGAGGTCATTGCTATGGAGCCCCTAAGCAAAGCGCCTTTGTTCCACTGGTTAGAAGTTGCGCATTCTCTGGCTATGCTTAGTTACTAGATGACTTGCATGCACTGGGAGAAAGTCTACATTGGCCAAACATTTAGATAAATCATCTGTCCTGCACTCATAGAATACCCACATCTTAGAACTTGATAAAAGTCAAGAGGTGGTGGAGTAAGGGGCACGTAGGACCTGTGAGATCTTAAGCAATCCTGCTTTCTAGGATTCAACTTTGCCACCTGTATCATGAGAGAATTAGAAGAGTTGGACCCCAGGATGCCTCCCAAACTGTAAAAGAAGAAAGCAAGCAAAGAAAAGAAAACAAAGTGCTACCATTTTATGGAAATCAGGGATCTGAATGGGAATACATCCCTGCTCAGAGCAAATCCACCCCTCTAGGAAGAACCCTGTTTTTTTCTCATGGGCGAGTTCTAGCTTCATTTTGCCTGTCTTATTACTACAACACAGATCTCACCGAACAGTGTTTTCAATGTTCTAATTTATTATGGCCAGTTAATGAACACAGCATATTCTCTTTTCTCCACATGAATACTAAAAATAATCAGATAAAAAGCAAGTGTTCTGTAAGCAGCTGAATTTATTGAGGGAAGAGGGGAAAGAGAAGACAAAAAAGAGAATTCTTTTATCCCTCTCAAACACCCTCTTTGTATGTTGTACCTAAATGTCACACTGTCAGTACGTGTAAGTATTTTTTCAAAGGTAGGAAAAACTGCCCTACCTTCTTAAAGGTAGGTAAAATTCATTGCAAAAAGCTAGTCTTCATTACATAGAAGAAAAAATATTTGATCAAAGTTTGCATCCCGAGATGCAGTACAGTCAAGCTATATAGGTCATAACTTAATTTCATGCTGACTGTCCCAGATAAAGGCTGTATGAGGGAAGGTTAGCTCATGTGTTTTGCTCTCAGATTCTCTCAGTCAAGCCTTAGATTCCCCCCGTTTTCCATCTGATAGGATACCCCTGCATGTTCTCTGCCAATGACATCACATAAACCACGGAACCTGTAGGAGACCAAGACACCCCAGCAGAAGACAAATAGACAGCATCTTGTCAAACTTCGAAAGGTGATGTATCATCATACATTGAGAAAGCAAGCAAACTTGCATGACAATTGAAAACTTAACTTGATCATCCATCAGTGGTGTGCAGAAGGCATAGAATATTTTATGAAATGAGTGCTTTGAATTAGGATAAACATGAAAGCTTAAGACTGATTAATGGCTACTATATTCAAAGATTTCTGAGATACATTTCTTGGAGCTGTGAATCAGAATAGAATTGCAAACAGATTAATTAACAATAATGTTTTTGTTTCCATTGCACTGAACCAAGCAGAGTAAGAGAGTTCTACATGAACAAATGTTATTTCCCAAGGAAATTGTGTTGCAAGATCTTAGTCAAGGATGTGGCTATTGGCCAATGTCCAGACCTCTGCCATGTCAAAATTAGAAGAAAACCACTCTGTAGTAACTAACAGGGAAATTGATGCGTAATGGAAGCTAGTGAGGTTTTTTGTTGTTGTTGTTGTTGTTGTTTTTTAAGTGCTCCTCCAATTTTAAAAAACTCCTGCATTATTTTGAGGAGCTGGGGGTCTGGCAGATAACCAACCCAAGGCACTGTTCTCAGAAGCTTCTATTCTCCACGTCATTATTTTTTTTTCATCATTCACCCCGTTGAAGGATGTGGTGTCTCGAGTAATACCGGTTTTCCAGCTTTCAGGGAGCAGTGCTAAAAATGGGATTCCATTCTCACCCTGCCAGAATTTCATGACTTTTTTTTTTTTCCCCCAACTCTTATTTCCTTTCAGTCCCTGCTATGGCCATAGTGGAGAATTTCTTATAAGCAGGACTAGAGAGTATGAAGTAAAGGACAGACAGCATTATTCTTTCTCTTTCATGTATGGTCACCATTAATGTAAATACAATAAGAAAGAGTAGAAAAAATAAACTGTTACAAATTCTAAACAATGCATCTGTTCCCAATCTATGTTTCAGTGCTTTGACTATTGATACACTTACATTGCCTTTTCACTCATGTGTGTTTTTTTTTTTCATTTTGTTATTCATTTATTGTTTCACATTTGGTGATTCTACAATCATTTATCACTCCCTTTATTAATTTATTTTTTTTAAATATAAGCACAGTGCTATTGGCTAAGGAGAAAAACAGATTTGCTCTTGTCATCAAAGATCATGCTGCTTTTCTTGAATGGTGCTTCTGAAAGATAAATGATGGATGTGTTGAAACATAATAGAACAATACTCTGAATGTTGGAAGACTGGCTTGCTCAGATGATTTTTCATGCATTTCATGGGTAATGTTTGGCCTGTGGTCGAGTAATACTTGACCTAAGCTAATGCTTTGATTTCCCCAATAGTAAAATGGAATCAATAATGCACAGCAATTACCTACTTTGTGGGAATATTGGGGGACTTTTGAGAATGATGATTTTTGCTATTTGGAGGAACTAAAAAAATGTCCTGACAAATTATTGTATCACGTTATCATATAAGAAAATAAAAGCAGCATGTTTTCAAATAAATCCTTTATACTTCAGACATTTAAACTGAAGCAGCAAAGTGCATGGGTAAGAATAACTTTCAAATGAAATCATTTTATATGCCTTTATATAAAGAAACTGTACTTTATAGTGCTGAACAAATTATTAAATAGTACAACCCAAATGGCTAAAAAACTAAAACACTGTTATATTTAATATTATTATTATTATTTTTTAAGATTTTATTTATTTATTTGACAGAGAGAGAAAGAGGTCACAAGTAGGCAGAGAGGCAGGCAGAAAGAGAAGGGGAAGCAGGCTCCCCGCCGAGCAGAAAGCCCGATGTGGGTGGGGCTCGTTCCTAGGACCCTGGGATCATGACTTGAGCCGAAGGCAGAGGCTTAACCCACTGAACCACCCAGACACCCCCATATTTAAAATTATTGGATAATAAATGAGCTATAGATATGAATAGTAGTTTAAGGTAGATTTTTTTTTCACATTTATATGGACTTTCTATTTCTTTGTAGGCCAATAACCTGGAAAAAAACAACAGTAATCTAGAATGTTTATCCCATGTCACCTGAAAATTGATACTTAAAAACTCATTTGCCTTTTCTAGCTTGATGGAAAACAATTGAAGTATTTAATCTCCAAATATCTTTGTATGAATTGAATGTGATTTAAAGGTTTCAATGAGTCTCCTGAAATCCACATACATTAAATGATCAAAGTGGTAATTTGATGAGATTGTAGATCATTTATATTACTTTCAAAGTCCTGGATTCTTTCTTTTGTGATTATTTAAATGCCTGGTGATTACATATGTAGTCAATCTCTCTCCTGTAGATATACTACGATTTTGAGGTAAGAAACCCAGCTAAGGCAACAATTTGAACATGGAATAATAATACAAAAAATTGCTTACTGTAGTTGTCACTAGTTTCCTCTTATATAAATAGAATACCTAAATCATAACATTTTAAGCTAAAACAGCACTTTTGAAAGTTCAAATTCTCTTGATCTATAAAAGTAATTTATGACTGCACAGTAGGCAAAACAAAGGTTACCAATCCATGGCCCAAATTATTAAATAGAAAAGACCAAGGTGGGCATAATTATTTTTACATTTCTGACAGATGCAATTTTCACATGCTAATGCTTAACTGAGTGATGGGAAGGATTAGAAGTGGATTGTCACCGAAAGGTAGATGTGCTTGCTTGGTGGGCTGCGGAAATGAGTTTTGATCTTTCAGATACAGCTCTCTATGTACAAAATCCAATACATAGTGTAGACATGGACAAAACCCTTTTCAGCTTGTTTTTACTTAAAATGATTTTTGGTCATGTAGCTGAAGCTTGAACATCTGTTAAAAACAAAGTCACTTCTGGGCGCCTGGGTGGCTCAGCAGGTTAAAGCCTCTGCCTTCAGCTCAGATCGTGATCCCAGGGTCCTGGGATCGAGGTCCACATCGGGCTCTCTGCTCAGCAGGAAGTCTGCTTCCCTTCCTCTCTCTCTGCCTGCCTCTCTGCCAGCTTGTGATTTCTGTCAAATAAATAAATAAAATCTTTTTTTTTTTAAAGATTTTATTTATTTATTACAGAGAGAGAGAGAGAGAGCGAGCACAAGCTCAGGCAGACAGAGTGGCAGGCAGAGGCAGGAAGCAGGCTCCCTGCTGAGCAAGGAGCACGATGCGGGACTCGATCCTAGGACGCCGGGATCATGACCTGAGCCGAAGGCAGCCGCTTCACCAACTGAGCTACCCAGGGGTCCCAAATAAATAAAATCTTAAAAACAAAACAAAACAAAAAAAAACACTTCTAAAAAGTAGTTTTCAGCCATGAACAGCTTGTAGGTTGTAGGTTACTTCTATCCTATGTTCTTAGTCTCAGCTTCCATAAAAGGAAGGGGCTGGATTAAGAGCTATATAAGGTCCTTCCAAATCTAAAATGTTGTATTTTTATTAAAACGAAGTCTTGGTAGATTGATGAATAGATACATAGAGGATAAATAAAATATAATAAAATATCAAGTAGGTAGTGTGTATATGGCATTTGCTGTATGTTTAAAAAATTTCCATGATATAATGTTAGAAAATGTAATTTCAATTACGAATAGTTTATGGGATTATATACTGAAACATGAAAACGGATACAGGCATTCATATCATGTGGTATTTACGGGGACTTTTGAAGTGTAATTGAACTTTCTGCAGCTCCATTCTGTAGATACAGTTAAGAAGGGAAAGGACTTCTCTAAGATCATATAACTGGCTGGTGGGAGAATTTTTGTTAACGACCCCTGATTGGTGGAACTAAAGTTCAGATTCCACATATGTACCCTCTTCGTGAGGTTCTCATTCCTAATCGGGGCATTTATTAAATGTGCCCAGCAGCACAATAATGACACTACGTAGTTTTACAGAATTTTACAAAGTGGCTTCACATACATTGCCTCATACAATTAATAAAACAGAACTATAAGATAGGTTGGCAGGAAATGTTACCTGCATGTTAGCAATGGGGACTTTTGGGCCAGGGAAATGTTATGACTTGCTCAGGGTAATAGAATCAATACAGATAAAAAGAGATATGGGCCCAGAAGCCTGATTATCCCTGTCCTACTGGACATGTGGCCACTTAGAAAAGATCATAGAGACATCATTGACTTATGAGCTGCTAACAATCAAATTGGTGAGATAAGAGATGTTTCATGAAGCAAGTAGAAAGTAAATAAAAACTGTTAGCAAATTTATCTTGAAAAGTCAATTATGAGAGAAGCCTACTGTCACTATCAAATGACTGAGCCTAGAATTTCAGATATTGGTGACAATTCTGAAAATTTTAAAAAAATAGGTTTTTCAGTATTTCTCCAATTTTCTGACAAATGTGATGGTATGGTAATGAGCACTTTGGTCCTCTAAAAAGTGAATCTTGAGATGGTTCATTTATAAATTTGACTAATACCTTTGTTTATACTTAGGGTAATATGATAAAAGTTCATATTTGTCCATCATGAAAAGTTTGTGGTCTATCACCATGACCTCACTCTGATCAAGAACTCTGATTCTTGAAAGGAATGTCTCTACAGCATAGTATGGAGATTTAAGAGTTTATAATGACTTTAAACAATGCAAACTACAGATAGAATCGACAAAACAAAGAACTTTTTTTCCCAAACACAACAAAACGTTGGTTTCAAATTAAGGAAACTAAACTAATCGGTATGAATTTATTTTCTTCTGTTGATACAACCTTAAGTCATCAAAAAATTTCAATAAAATATACATTTTTCCACTGTATACTTTTATTGGAGAAAAGGAAAAAATAAAAAGTAATAAAACTAAAATGTTAAGCATGGTAGAGCAAAATTACAAGGTTGATATCTATCTTATAAAATAAGAATAGAATAATTATTAAATAAGATATTCTTATACTATCGTTGTGTATAGTGTTTTTAGAAAAATGAGTATGAGTTAGATTTTTTTCTGGTGCATGCATGCAGATTTGATTCTAACTATAAACCATTGGTCAAATAGCAGAACATGTGATTATACCTGTACAAACATGGTAGAAAATCTGTATAATAAGGCAAAGTCAACTATGCAGAATAAAAAATCTTCTGTAATTATACATCATTAACATGTAATGTTGAATGTGAATAAGGAATTAAGATTATGGCACAATAAACATTCCTTTGAAATTGAAAGACACATCCAGGCTCTAAGAATGCCACTCCACATTTATGGGACACTGATCCTGCATAAATCACTGGAGAATTTTCTTTTCTCCTAATCTCTTCTCTAATCCATAGCAGAATGTAGGGTGTTGGCATTTTAAAAATCTTGGGTAAAGGCATTAGTTTCCTCATTTCCAATCACTTTAATTGAATGTGTAGTGTGTACACAGCACTGTAATTCTGTCCAGAGGTTGCTTGACAAGCCATGTTTTTATTGTAATTACCTGATTTGTTCAGCTTTAATCGTATTTACTTTTGAAGGTCAGCTGTCCTGCTCAAACATGGTTAGTTGAAGTAGGGAAAAATATGTAACACCCACAGGCAGAAAGCCTTAAAGAAAGAAAAAGGGGAAGGAGTACAGTTTTTTCCATTTGAGCACGAAATAGAGTAAAATTGTCACCTACAAATTATTGTGTACCCACAGATATTATTTTCTTTCGCTTCATTACATTCCATATTCACTTTTACCATTTCATACTAAGTTGTAACTTTGGGAGAGAAGACTCATAGCTATCTCTCCTTTGAGGATTTATTTACCTTTATTTTCTCCTGGTGCCAACAGTGATCAATTATTCTCCATTAACACTTGGGAGAGAAAGCTGAAAAAATGGACAGGACCTCTCCTTTTTCTGGTTTCCCTTCAGAAAACTTAGGTCAAATTTTCCATCATATTTCTCTGTACTGTGAAAACCTTCCCAAACACCTACCCTTGGATCTTGGTTAAGCTTTTGTAGGGAAGAGGAATTTTACCCTTATGATTCCAATTCATGTCACAGATCTTCAGGATTTTTATCATAATCATTTAACATCAATTACAAATACTTATTGAGGTTGTGATACTCAATAAATACTTATTGAGTTAATGATGAACATTAACTAAACTTGAAGTAATAATTTTGCAATATATGCATGTTAAGTCATTGTTCTGTGCACGTTAAATTTATACAGTGTTGTACCTCAATTATATTTTAATAAAACTGAAAAAAATTGCAAATACTTATTAAGTTTTTAATGTGTTCACCAATAACTTAATACAAAGGAAATTATTTGAGTACACCTTGCAATTTTTATCAGCAGGGAACCACTTAGCCAGTGGTTTCATCTCAAACTAATATTAATGGCATGAAGAATAAGAAAAAGAATAGTAAGATGAAGGGATTAGTATCCCAAAGTAATTTTAACTGGTATATGGGAACCTGCAGCAGGATCTGATGGGAAGCATCTAAGATACCTGGATACTTGGCACAAGGCAACAACAACAGAACTGTAGCCAAAAGAGAAAATAGTGAATTTCAAGACAAAGCTAGCCACCATGATATTCCAGTTATCTATTGCTGTGTGACAAACAACTCCCAAACTCAGTGGATAAAACACCAACAATCATTTTATGACATATTTTTATTTCATATTTTATTGAAGTTGTATTGTCTTTTATGACGTAGCCTTGGAAATCACATAGCACCAAAGAATGTCTCTTCTACTTACAGTCCCATCCTTCTCCTTAAAGGGAAGACACTCAGAACCCATTTCTTTCTTTATTTTTTTTAATATTTTATTTATTTATTTGACAGAGAGAGAAATCACAAGTAGGCAGAGCAGTAGGCAGAGAGAGAGGGGGAAGCAGGCTTCCTGCTGAGCAGAGAGCCCGATGCGGGGCTTGATCCCAGGACCTTGAGATCATGACCCGAGGTGAAGGCAGAGGCTCAACCCACTGAGCCACCCAGGCGCCCCAGAACCCATTTCTCTAAGGGAGGAATTTTAACATCACACTGTGAGAAGAGCACGTGAGTTAGGAGATCCTGTAGCAACCTTATTTTGGATAATATGAGCTACCACAATATCCAGCTCTGCCAGCTGATCAGAATTGTAGTTTAAATTCCACATATGAGTGAGATCATATGATAATTATCTTTCTCTGATTTACTTATTTCGCTTAGCATAATCCCCTCTAGTTCCATCCATGTCATTGTAAATGGCAATATTTCTTTTTGTGTGTATGTGGAATTTAAGAAACAAGGCAGAGGATATCAACAGAAGAGAATAAAAATGAAACTGAAAAGAGAATGAAGAGAAAAAGTGAAAAGAAAAAACGAAACGAGGAAACCACAGAGGGAGACAAACCATAAGAGACTCTTAATCTTAGAAAACAAACTGAGGAGTGCTGGAGGAGAGGGGGCTGCTGGGATGGGGTAACTGGGTGATGGACATTGGGGAGGGTATGTGTTGTAATGAGCACTGGGTGTTATATAAGACTGATGAATCACAGACCTGCATCCCTGAAACAAATAACACATTATATGTTAATTAATTAAATTTAATATTTAAAAAATATGAAGAAAAAGAATTGTAGTTTCAAGTAACTTCTTATAATATAGTCCACGTGAACACTGATGACTGACTATAAGTCGCACTTTAATAGCTGAGCAAATGGCTATAATGTCAACAAGTACTTGAAAAAAAGTATGTATCTAATTACATTTTTAGTCTTACCAAGGACTGCAATTCTTCTACTTGTTGCTTCTCATTCAGACAGATGTTGCACTATTCATTTTGATGCTACATTATTAGATATATGTAAGTTCATAATATTCTTACCTGTTTAGTATCTTATTTCTTTATCCTTAGTCATTTCACCTTAAAGTCCTTTAGTTGGATATTAATAATTGCTTTGATAGCTTAACTTTTATTAGCGTCTACCTTTATAAGTTCTTCTATTTTTTTTTTAAGATTTTATTTATTTATTTGTTAGAGAGAGAGAGCACAGGCAGACAGAGAGGCAAGCAGAGGCAGAGGGAGAAGCAGGTTCCCTGCCGAGCAAGAAGCCCGATGTGGGACTCGATCCCAGGACGCTGGGATCATGACCTGAGCCGAAGGCAGCTGCTTAACCAACTGAGCCACCCAGGCGTCCCAGTTCTTCTATTTCTTTGATTTCAAATATTTTATGCAGTTCTGTTTTAGGTATATTTCTTTGAAGGGCATAGAGTTGGATCTATGGTTTTAAGGGTTTTTTAAAAAGATTTTATTTGTTTATTTGACGGACAGAGATCACAAGTAGGCAGAAAGGCAGGCAGAGAGAGAGAGGGAACCAGGCTCCTCACTGAGCAGAGAGCCTGATGGGGGGCTCCATCCCAGGACCCTGAAATCATGACCTGAGCCGAAGGCAAGGCTTAACCCACTGAGCCACCCAGGCACCTTGGTTTTAAGTATTTTATAAAATTCAAGCTCATACTCACCCTTTTAAATAGTGAGTTTAGGAGTGCCTGGGTGGCTCAGGGGGTTAAGCCTCTGCTTTCAGCTCAGGTCATGATCTCAGGGTCCTGGGATGGAGCCCCCCATCAGGCTCTCTGCTCAGTGAGGAGCCTGGTTCCCTCTCTCTCTCTGCCTGCCTTTCTGCCTACTTGTGATCTCTGTCCATCAAATAAATAAATAGAATCTTTTAAACAAACAAATAAATAAATAGTGAGTTTAATTCCTTTTAATATATTGTGATTATGGTGTGTTTGAGTTTATACTGACTATTTTTTCCTGCTTAGTAAACCTTTAAATTTATTCTTCTTTCCCCCTTGTGGTTCAGAACCTAGAGATTATTTTTCTATTGTTTTAATTATTAGTATTAAATGTTTGGCATACAGCAGTAGGTAAAGTTTTTAGACAAAATCTAAAATTATTTTGCACTTCTGTAATATGGAACTTAGTCTGTTTGAATTCTCATTTAGCACATTCCCAATTAGTAGTATTAATCAAATTTTTAATATTGTCTTTTTAACACCAATAGTTATGCTAAAATATTTACCTTTTAATTTATTAAAATGTCAATTTCTTGGTTTTACTGGTCTTTTTTCTAGAACTCCATGCTTATTATGTAATTCTTATTAAAAAGCAAACATTCTACAGAAATTATTCCACTGGTAAAATCTTAGTCTTACAGTATCTGAACATGTCTTTGTTTTATGCTCAACCTTGAAGAATATCTTGACTGATATTTATAGATTGATATTTATCTTTCCTTTAGCAACTTAAGATATTATTCCATTGTCTTCTGGCATCTATTTCTTTCTTATGAGATGTCCAAATGTCTCATTATTTTGTTTGAATATAGTCTTTCTTTCCTCTCTAACACTTTTAACATTTTTCTTCAATATTTTGTTATTTTAACACCAAATGGCAAGAGGTGCATTTATTTTTGTCCAGACTATTCGATACACAAAATGTTCTTACCATCAAAAAATTGATGTCTTTCCTCAATTCTGGAAAAGTGTCACGTATCATTTCCATAAACACTGATATTTTGATATTTTCCAAAATCTCTTCTTTTGGATCATCTAATTGATAATGTGAAGGTTGATATCACAGACTGTGGATTCTGATAATCATGGCTCAGTTCTGCCATTTTCTGTTTGTCTATCTTAGTCTCTTCGTCTTCTACCAGAATAATATTTCTAGGTCTTTGGCATGTCCTTTGAACAGACATATCCCATGGGATAAAACCCAACTCCCTCCTGATCCATACAGAATCTGGCCAATAAACCCTATACAGAATTCAGCCCAACTAACACTCTTAAACTTAATTTTCTACTAACTTAATATTCATAATTTTAGCTTAAATCAAATTGGCTTACTCACTGCCTTCTGAATTTACTGTAGGCTTTTCTATTGCCACATATTTTTGAAAGTTGTTTCCCATGGAAATACTTTACTTCACTTAAAACACCCTATCCATTCTCTGCTGCCTGGAAGGGTCTCCCCCTTTAACATTAAGAAAACCCATGTAGAAGTAATTTCTGCTTACTCTAAATTCTTATAAGACTAATTTGTTATTATAGAATGAATACCATGTGTAGGGTTGAAGTTCTTAGATCATAGAGCCAGATTGCTTGAATTTGAACCCCAGCTCTTCCACTGATGTGTTATCTTAAAAACATCACCTAAGCTGTTCCCTAGTTTCCAAATCTGTAAAATGCAATTAAGAGAAGTATTTACCTCATACAGTGCTTTTGAGAGTTAACAGGTTAACATAAATAAAAGTCTCCTAGAACAGTGGTTAACATGTCGTATCTACAATCTGACATTGAAATATTTTCTAAAATGTAAAGCTACATTGGAAATCCTTATCTGCCACATTTTGGGGGGATGTTTCTCCTCCACTTCTGAGGATAATTTCAAAGTAGAGGGAACCAGATTAGCTGTAAATCCTGACGTTCATGTTTTCCTTTACTTAGTTTGTCCTGGGGCATGTGGACAGACTCCCAAAATTTCCTCTCGGGGCTCAGTTGTCACAGAGAATAAACATTTTACTTTGCCCTTCTTGAGGCAGTTCCTGCATCCGGGGAGGGATGGGGATAGATGGGTAGGCCAGCCCTCATATCTGTTGCCATTATTGGGTGAAAATATCTGTCAGATATTGAATTTCGCACTTCTGTTCCATTTGGCTTTCAAAGTTATGCTCACCACCTTAACCTTTATCAGTAATCACGTTTATTTTTGGAGTACGTGCGCCATGCTTTGTTTTAGTTCTCGATGCCTTCAAAGTCAGGAGCTGCTAGGAGTCCTCCCTTCAGAGACTCTACAACCTCAGCACCTTAATGACTGTAGATGATAAATATTTGCTAGAACCAATGACAACTTTTATGGTTCTATACTGGATGTGAAATATTAGATCTACTTACATAATTCTGAATTCCTTCCTGAAAGGATAAATAATACCTTATGAAGCTTATTATCAGCCAATCAAACTTCAAATTAAAAAAAAAAAAGCTCCATAAGATACTAGGGAGCAATTCATAAGACTTCAGAGACCAGCTGGATGGTCATATTATTGATTTTGAAAACCCACTATCCTCTAGTAAAATATGATTATTTAATTTATATCCTTCACACCCTTTAACCAACATCCATCCAAGCTTGGCATTAGTTCTCTGAGAGGAAATAACAATGGTATATTAGATGAGATGCCAACTTGGACTTAGCTCTGGCTGAACAGAGTGAAGTAGGTGTTGAAGCGTTAACATGGAACTAGCACAGAGTAAACTGAACTATAACCCCGAGTTATGGGCAGATACTTGTAATCATGAGTCTTGTCAGCCAGACCTACAACTCATTCTGTTCACTTTCCTTATGGCAGTGTAAAATAAATATACCAAAATAATTCAGATGTTTATTTTTATGTTTCCCTGAACCAAGTCTTCATGGACACAACTGATAAAAATCCAAGAATCTTAGGCTAGTGACTTCTTTTATATATATATTTTTGCATGATAAGAGATGTAATATGGTTGGCATTTTAATTTATTCTTGAGCATCTACAGAAGAAAATTACTTGTATACCAAATCATACATGGGAATTTTGATTTCTGATGTGGATGTCCCTGAGTAACTGAATCAATTGAGGCTCATTAAAGAAATCAGAAATTACTCCTTTTCTTAAGAGCAAAGAGGATTTTATGTAGGGATTTACAATGATGATGTGAGAGCTGAGAGCCAAAGAGGAGATAATGAGGCGATGCAGAGACTGACAACAGCAAGAAGAAGCAATTACTCTTAGGCCCAGGTACGATGGGGTTGTGTTCTTGTCAGATGTTAGAGCCTGTCCAGAATCATCTATGATCATGGAGGAGAGGTGGTCTGGTGGCAACTGGGGCTCCAGAGGAGATACTGGTGTGGTCAGAAAGATATCACACACTGGAAGCAAGAAAGGGAGAGATAGCTTGGCTCTCTCCTTTCCTTCTCCAATCTTCCACCAGCACCTATTGGCTAAATATATGAAACTAAATATCAAGGGATCCTGGAAACATTCTTCCCAAAGGCAAAGACCAGAGCAAGAGGAAGATAGAAAGATCAAACAGAAAAAAATTACCCGCACAGGACTCCTTCAGTATCCCTGTGCTGTAGATAAAACATATGACTGAACTGGGAGTTTCGGTCATACATGGAGTTTCCCAAACAAAGTTGTCTTGTTTCTGTGCCTTTGCCCAAGTCCTATACTTGCCTGGAATGCCTTTTTCTTCTTCACCCA
>RCUC01111436.1:0-14210 GCA_003697995.1 Taxidea taxus jeffersonii
TTCTTAGCCCTCCCCTACCCCCTCATCCTCCTAAGGCTCCCTGGTTCCCTGTCCCTTTCTTTAGTTTGTCACAAACTCCACTCCGCTAGACACACCCCCTGCCCACACTGCACCCCACTTCTACTCTGCTGGTTCCTCTTTCCCCAAACCCCTGACTCAGTCTCTGAAATTTCCCTGTCTCTGGGAATGCTTGTTTCGATCTCTACTTGTGTCTGAGGGTCTCCGTTTCTGTCAGACTTTCTATCTTTCTGTGTATCTCAACTTGGGGAGCTCTGTCTTTCACTGTCTCTTACTCAATCATTGTCTCTTCTCACACCGCCTTTGTCTCTCAGTGTCTCTGTCTCTCAGTCTCAGTCTCTCTCCGCCACTCCCCCTGCTGATATCAAGATCTTGTTCCCCTGCACTTCCCCAGCTGGGCACCTGCCTCTCCTCCAGCCCCTCCCCCCTGGGGAGCAGGTGCCTGGGTCCCTGCAAAATGGGCTCCTAAGACTGAGATGGCGGTGGGGACAACATCCATGTTGTCAAGGCACAAGTAGAAAGGGGGCTGAGGAGGACCCTTAGGGCCACGTATCTCAACCCTTACCCCCAGTTTACAGATGCGGAAACTGAGGCTCAGAAAGCTGCAGCAGCTTTCGTAGAGTCCAGCTGCTGGAGGCAGCAGACTGGCAAATGGCAGAGGGAAGGAGGAAATGAGAGGTGAGAAGGGGGAGAGAGGGAGTGAGGAAGGAAAGACCCCCTGTCCCTTCCCCTCTGCCGGGAGCTCAGGCCCCACCTCCCCTGCTGGGTGGGGTTGTGAAGCGTGGGAGCGGCGGGTAGGCCCTGGCCATGCTTCCTGTTGGCATGGGCTTCGGTAGCCCCACCCCCCCATGCCTGCTGCCCTGGCCTCGGCTCCCTGGCCAGAGGAAGCTGGCCTGCCCTGACCCTCCGTGTGGCTCCTGGTCACTTTGGAACTGCCCTCCTCCGCCACCACCCCCAAATCCAAGCCTGAGCCTCTGTCCTCCAGGAGTGCCCCCAACCCAGTCCTCACGTCAGCGTCCCCAGCCAGCCCAACTCCACATCCCTTACCCTAGACAGGTCTCCAACCCCTCCTTTCCGGTTAAGCAACTCCGTTCTGTCCTTAAACCACTGATTCTGACCCCTGTCCTCTATCTGCCCCATCGCTGCCCAGACCGAGGCTGGAATGTGCCGAGAGCCTGCTCAGACCTGTCCTGGCCCCACCTGTCCTTTTCCTCCCCACCGACACTATCCTTGGTCAGGCCCCCCTTCCCCCAAAGACGCTCTAAGACGCTAAAGACGCTCCCCTCCCCTGGGACCTAGGGGCCCAAGACACTGTACACCTACTTCTCCATTATGCCCCAGAATAGCGTGCAGACCCTGGGGAGGCTGGGACTGGTGCACCCGGGAGGGGCAGGGAGCTGTTTTCCATTTCCCACCTCCACCCCAGCCAGTTTCTTCGGTCTCTGCCCTCTGCTGCTGAGGCTCTGGGTAAACCTGCGTTTCGATAAGGACCAAGGAGCCGCCGCCCACTTGGAAGAAGTTAGTCTTTCTCCCACTCTTCCTTCACTGAACCTGAGGCTACCTCTCCCCTAATCTCTTCTTGGGAGACTGGAGGATCTGATTGGCCACCCCCTGACCTCAAGGGGTCCCGGGCCCCCAGCTGCCCCAATACAAACCTTCCAAGACTGAGACACTGAGACCCATGTTCCCTTCTTTTTGCAGAGAGAGCCCTGAACATTTACCTCCCTTGGGCCCCAGGAGTCCAGACCCTCAGCCCCCTCCTCCTTCAGACCCAGGAGTCCAGACCCCCCCAGCTCCCCCTCCCTCAGAGTTAGGAGTTCAGGTCCCCAGGCCCTCCCCCCCTCAGACTTAGGACTCCAGCCCCTCCTCCCTCACACTTAGGGTCCCAACCACCAGTCCCTCCTCCCTCAGACCCAGGAGTCTCAGCCCCCAGCCTCCCGCAGCCCAGGATAAGAGCTCCACTCACCGGGCACCCTCCGAACCATAGCATCTCCGCGTGTAGCACCATGAGTCCAATGCCAATCCCGGCCAGCGCTAGTGCCCAGCCAGCCAGCCACTTCTCCTGCTCCAGCAGCCGCTTTCGCCGCTGTAGGGCCCCCAGGCCTGGCACCAGCTCCCCGCCCATGGCCCCTGCGGTCTTGGGGCTCAGCCAGCTTCCTGCCCAGGGTCCCCCACCTCGCAGCACACAAAGGGCAGCCACTGTGGCTTGCAGGTCCTCAGCCTGCTCTGCTCCTCGCTCTGGGGCTCTTGCTCTGAGGCACAGAGGAGTCTGTGCCCTCTGGGGGTGGTGACGGCTGGGCAGGGCAGGGAGGGGCCGGCGTGGCCCTTGGGCAGAGGGAAAGCTCCCCAACCACCCTTCGCAGCCTGAGGAGGGACTGGGGTGTGTCTTGGGGCAGAGCAAGGAAGAGGCGTGCATCCACGTGGATAAAGACACATAGTGGCACACAATAGGTTGTGTCACACACAACGGTGTGCCCTCTGTAATTCACACCTAAACTCAGCCACACCCAGACGCCACAAGACACCGGGTGACAAACCCTCACACACACCACGGCCGGAGACGGGACCGAACACACAAGGGGCTCACGACCCAACCTCCCGTGAGTGACTCACAACTCCCGATGAGCTCTGCAGCCCACAGCCACACCCAGACACCACACGGATGGTGTGACACACGCCGGCACACAGCACGGCAGGCGGTGCCCTGCGGCTCCCGCGGCCACCCAGACCGTTCACACACAGGCACCGGGACTGCCCTCGAGACCGGGGCCACATCCTCTTGCCCAGACGGTCACCCCCAGGCTCCCTTGCTGCATTGGCACAACACACGCCAACGGTCCCACGGACACACAAGAGGTGACTGAGTCACACCCGCGTGCCGCCCTCAACATCCCTGTGTGAACCGTGTGCTAACGGCGTCCCAGACGTGATACACCTGTGCACTGGCGCCCGACACGGGCGCGGACACGCGGCGTTTGGGGACACACCACGGCAGACCTCAGGCCCCCAGCACACAGCGAACCACGCGCGGATGGCACGTGGCAGGGCAAGTATATATGCTCGCACAACGATCCACAGCACACACAGACTCGCCAGGACGAACAACACGCCCCAGCGCCCAGGGCCGTCCAAACGTGTGGTCGGAACAGTGGGAACGGACACGTGTAGAGACCCGCAGTGCACAGCGACACACACAGAAACCCAAACAGCCCGGGATAGGTTTGGTGCCTCACAGGGACACGACCTAGAATAGCAGCCCCGGGGTGTGGGGGGGTGGCGGTGGGTGGGGGGCAGGGCCCCTGACACCGACATGCGGCATCGCCTCTGACTGACAAGCTGCGAATGGCACAGCATATCCTCACACGCGGCCACACAAACACCGAGTGACACAAGACACGCTGCCACAGCATTTCCCAACACTACCTTTTGTGAACACCATGGATCACGTAAAACATCAGGTGTGACCCACTGACACACACCTAAGCCTGCGACAACCCCACACACCACACCAGGGGCTACCCTCCGCTGCCGCGTACTACACAGCCACACAAACACAGCACGCTCTGAGTGCGGGTCCCCAGGCTGTGTTCTGGGCAGGGAAAGGGGAGCCTGCCCCACATGGACACAGCCCTGGGCGTGACCCATAGGGTCACATCTCTGACCGATAGCTCGCCTCTGCACAAAAAACGCATGTAACGGAGACACAACACACAGTGATGGACAGAACAGCAAAGGCGGTGCAGGGCGACTCCCGGAGGGACACGCGGTGTGCTGGAATGTCGCTGCGTGCAGCCGCGCAGGAGGAGCACGTGGGTCTGTGTGCCGTACGTGGGGACATAGACCCAAACCCTGGGGAGATGCCGGCCGGGTTACACGAAACACCTCACACACACTGACCTCTGAGACACAGCCGGTGGCCCGGCGGGCACCACTCTAGGGGGAGCTCACAGACACGACCCCTCTCCTCCCGTGTCAGATGTCAGGCAGGAGCACGGGCCCGCCAGCCACAGGGAAACGAGACACTCACACACAGACATGTCTGGCAATGCACCAACACAGCCCACGCAGACACACCCGGAGACACTAAGCCGCACACACACAGACACGCCTGGTGACAAAAACACAACCCGTGCTGGTGCCCCGCCCGGTCCGTGGCACACATGTGATTCCCAGTTTGGGTGAGACAGGCGGGAGAGTGATGGAAACACACCCAGGCACGCCCAGGCACACCCAGACACCATGCGCGTGCCTGCCGGGAGAAAACGCTGCTGCCGGGCACCCTGGAGCTGCGGCCGGGATGGCCCCTGGCTACCCGCCACCCCTGTGGCCTGGCACCGGTCTCTCTGCACCTCTCAGGTTCTTGGGCCTTACCTAGGAATCCTCCCTCAGTCTCTTCCGGTTTTAGAAGCCGCTGGTCTGTGCTGTCTTTATCTCTGTCTCTGCCTTTCCCTGTCTCTCTTGTTCTCTCCCCCATTTCTGGACCTCGGTCTCTTCTGGCTCTGTCGCTCAGTATCTCTGACTCTCAGTATCTCATCTCTCTCTCTCTCTGTGTCTCTCAGCCTTTGTGTCTCTGTGTCTCTCTTAGCATCTCTATCTCTGTCTCCATCTTTGTGTCCCTGTTTTCTATTTCATCCTCTCTCCTTGTCACTGTCCCTCTGTCTCCATCTCTGTCTGTGCTCTCTGTGTCCCTGCCTTTTGCTGACTCTAGGTCTCTCTGTCTCTGCCTGTGACTCAGTTTCCCTGGCTCCGCCTCCCTGCCTCCAGACCTCCCTTTGGACCTCTCTCTCTCTCTCTCTCTGGTTCTGCCTCTCTCTCTGGACCTCTCCATGCTTGTCTCTGCCTCAGCTGCTCTCTTCCGTCCGCGAGCACAGCCGGGGGCAGCCTTGCCCTTTCTGGTTCCACCGGCCCCACTCAGGGGCAGGAGGCCAGAGACACAGGCTGCCGCTGCCCGAGTCAGAAGCCTCGAAACGGAGACTTCCAGTCACAGCCCCCGTGCCGCCATGCCTCAGTGCAGGCCCTGGTGAAAACTGATGGGGTGGGGGGAACAATCAGAGAGACCCCGAGGGGTGCAGCCAGGCGGGGAGAAGGAAAAGGAGGAGAGAATTTGAAAAAATCAAAGAGGTGGAGAGAAGAGGTGAAGGGAAAGCAGGCGCCGGGATCAGGACATGGAAGTTAGAGCAGACAGAAGTTTAGTCTCCAAAGAGACCACAACTAAGAGAGAAAAACGGAGCGAAGGCTGGCCATGGGAGAGGCCAGGGTGGGCAGCAATGGGGTCACAGTGGGAAAGGCACTTGCCTCCAAACGGAAGTTCTGGGATGTGGGGGTCAGTCGGTAGGACACACCGCTCCAGAACCAGCTCCCTCCAGCCCAGGGAGGGGCTGAGCCAGGGGGTGGGGGTGACTCAGGGCCCCAGAGCTTCCTGTGACTCAGCCCTTGGTCCCAACCCTGAAGGGGGGAGTGGAGAGGGAGAGGGGTCTCTGTAAAAGAGAAGGAGGAGGAACACCAGAGGACCTCTCTGCCTAGGTTGCCCCCTCAGAGGAGGGGGTGGGCTGCTGCATGAGACTTTGAGGGGAGGAGGGGACTGCTGGTGTGGACTCCTGGGTCTGAGGGAGGAGGGGCTAGAGGCCTAGACTCCTGGGTCTGAGGGAGGAGGGGCTGGGGGCCTGGACTCCTGGGTCTGAGGGAGGAGGGGCTGGGGGGCCTGAAGGGGGAGGGGCTGGATCACATACTCCTGGTCCAGGAAGGCTAGAAGAACTGATTCCAAAGTCCCTGGGACTTTTCCTTGGCCTCGTCCCAGCTGCCCCACCTTCATCCCAGCCCCATCTCCGGGCCTGGAAAGGACCCAGGTGCCTTGGGGCCCAGCCGGAAGGGGCTAAGGACAAAGGGTTGTTTCACTGGGCAGGGTGGTGGAAGGGAGAAAAGAGGGTGTCTCAGGCGGAAAGGTCACTCGTCGCCCCGGGCTTGTGCAGGGAAAGGCGGGGCTGCGCCAGGAGGAAGACATCCTTCATGAAAGTGAGAGACTTGTGGAGGCAAATCCACCACGGCTGGTCTTTTTGATTTAGGCATTTGGAGGTTTCAGGGCATGGGATACTGCCACCTAACGGTGGCTTTGGGAACTGAAGGCACCTGCTTGTCCAGGCGAGTTTCCTGTCTGAATATATTGAGCACCCACTGAGTGCCCTGTCCTGCTGTAAGTGTTGAGGGTTCAGTAAAAACAAAACAGACAAAATCCCTGACCTCATGGAGCTTCCATGCTAAATAAAGTTTTGTGGTTCCGTCAATCTCTCTCACTCTGTCTGAGTCTTTGCTTCTCTCTCTCACTGGCCTTGCTTCTCGGTTTCTATATCCTGGTCTTTGTCTTCAAGTTTTTCATTTCTCCTTTTTGTTTCTCTCTGTTTCTATTTACTTTATCCTTTATATATCTCTATTTACTTTATATATCTCTATTTATATATTCTATTTACTTTATCCTTTATATATCTTTATTCTATTAAAAATGAGGTATATTAAGGTCAATTAGCTAACATGTAGTACATCATTAAAAATTATGTATATTGGGACGCCTGGATGGCTCAGTTGGTTAAGCGGCTGCCTTCAGCTCAGGTCATGATCCCAGCGTCCTGGGATCGAGTCCCACATCGGGCTCCTTGCTTGGCAGGGAGCCTGCTTCTCCCTCTGTCTCTGCCTGCCTCTCTGTCTGCCTGAGCTCGCTCTCTCTCTCTCTAAAAAAATAATAAATAAATAAAATCTTTAAAAAATTATGTATATTATTTTAAGTCATATATAAAATTAAATTATAAATAATATGTAACTAAATACTTATATCTCACAATTTGGGACTCCACAGACCTTGGTTCAAATCTTGCCATGGCCACTGACTATTTTTGTGTGGAATATAACACACATATACCCTGGGTTAGGGATGGACCTGTGTTCATGTCTAGCTCTGCGATCTTATCTGTGTTCTGCAAAATGGGGATGATACACATGTCACAGGGATGCTTGAGAATTAGATGAATATCCACAGTCCTCGAGACAGGACCTAGTATATGTTTTGTTGTTGTTGTTTTTAGAGGGAGGAGGGGCAGAGCGAGAGAGAGAATCTTAAGCAAACGCCATGCCCAGCACAGAGGGGGCTTCATCTCAGGACCCGGATGAGATCATGACCTGAGCTGAAATCAAGACTTGGACGCTTGACTGACTGAGCCACCCAGGCCCCCCCTGGAGCCTGGTTGGGGTACATTGTCTCTAAAACTGGCTGCCAGTGTCTCCTGTCTGTGCTGATATGTGCTTCAATCTGTCTGGCTTGTGGCTTCTTTGTTGCAGAAATGATGCTGGGCCAGCTCGAGGTCCAGTTGTTCAGAGAACCTGAAGCTTCCACTTTTGTTCTCTCAGAACTCTAAGATGACCATGCTGTGAGCAAGCCCATGGAGAGGCCTTGTAAAGGAGAATCAAGGCACCCTGGCCCAAATCCCCAGTCTAGCCCCAGCTGAAGGCAATGGCATGAGTAACCTCTGGAGAGGCGAGAAGAAATGCCCGGTCAACCTTCAGAATCTTGGGAAATAATATACTTTTTGTTTTAAGACACTAGATTTGGGACACCTGGGTGATTCAGTCAGTTAAGGGTCTGCCGTTGGCTCAGGTCGTGATCACAGGGTCCTGGGCTTGAGCCCTGCATCAGGCTTCCTACTCAGCGGGAGTCAGTTTTCTCCCTCTGCCCCTGCCTGCCTCATGCTCTCCCTCTCTCTCAAATGAATAAATTAAATCTTTTTTAAGAAGGACACTAGATTTTGTAGTGATTTGTGACACAATGATAATAAATATCATACCTTTTTGTTCACTTTTGTGTTTGAAGTTTTCATAAAAAAATATATGTATACATATGAATATGTATATAGTTGAACCTCGAGGAATGGGCGGTTAGAGGTACAGACCCCACACACACAGTTGAAAAATCCACATACCACTTTTGACACCCTCCAAACTTAACTACTAGTAGCCTGGAACTAGTAGTTCCAGTCAAATAGTAGTTGACTGGAAGCCTTATTGATAACATAAACCATTGATTAATGCATGTTTTGTAGGTTATATATGTTATATACTGTATTCTTACAATAAAGTCAGTAGAGGAAAGAAAATGTTAAGAAAATCATAAGGAAGAGAAAATGCATCTATAGTACTGTATTTATCAAAAAAGAAATCTGCGACAAGTGAATCTGCGCAGATCAAACCCATATTGTTTAAGGATCAACTGTGTAAATATAATGGAAATTGTACTTTGTAAATTGCAGATAGTATCATTTTGCCTTTCTTTTCACCTCTGGATATTTCTTGACTCTTTCTTCTTTTTTTTTTTTTTTAAAGATTTTTATTTATTTATTTGTCAGATAGAGAGAGAGCGCAGGAGAGAGCACAGGCAGACAGAGAGGCAGGCAGAGGCAGAGGGAGAAGCAGGCTCCCTGCTGAGCAAGGAGCCCGATGTGGGACTCAATCCCAGGACGCTGGGATCATGACCTGAGCTGAAGGCAGCTGCTTAACCAGCTGAGCCACCCAGGCGTCCCCCCCCCCTTTTTTTTTTAAGATTTTATTTATCGGGTTGAGAGAGAGAGAACAAGCTGGGTGAGGGGTAGAGGGAGAAGCAGGCTCTCCGCTGAGCAGGGAGTCTAATGTGGGACTCCATCCAGTGACTCCAGGATCACAACCTGAGCTGAAGGCAGGCACTTAACTGACTGAGCCACCCAGGTGCCCCTTTCTTGACTCTTTCGATCTCTGTCTTTCATACTCTCCTCTCTCTTTCTCCTCTATGTCTATTCCTATCTTGCCAAAACCTTTCCTGCCACTCTCCCATCCATTTTCTTTGCTCTACCACATTGGGCTTCCTGCTGATCCTCAAACCTGCCAAACCCCTTCCTGCCTCAGGGTCTTGGCGCTTGCTTGTCCCTCTGCCTGAGTACTTGGCCATGCAATCTCCTCATAAGTCATTCTCTCACTTCATCCAGTTCTTTGCTCATATAGTTTCTTTCATGACCACCTCTTTAAAAATGGTCCCCTCCTTCTCCATAAAGAATCCTGTATTCTATTTAATTGCTTTGTCCTCATGGCACTTAGGATTCTCTAAATAATCCTATTTTCTTTTTTTAAAATACTTTATTTATTTATTTGACAGACAGAGATCACAAATAGGCGGAGAGGCAGGCAGAGAGAGAGGGGGAGGCAGGCTCCCCGCTGAGCAGAGAGCCCGATTCGGGGCTCAATCCCAGGACCCTGGGATCATGACCTGAGCCGAAGGCAGAGGCTTTTACCCACTGAGCCACCCAGGCACCCCAATAATCCTATTTTCTTATTCGTCTAGTTGTTTGGGACAGGGATCTTGTTCCCAGTGTTCAGAGCAGCGCTGGCAGTAAGAGATGCCCAGTGGATATTTGTGAAGAAATGCTCTTATTCAATGGTACCGACTGGCCATCCTTCGACTCTACCTTCTTACCCTGTTCTACACTGTCCTGGAGATGGGAAGGATGTCATTTCTCCATTTCTCTGTCCTTTGTCCCTCCACCCAGATAGTTGAAGTTGCTGTCTGTGGTTCTGAGACCCAATGCGACAGATCTGTCCTTGGTGCTGATTAGGGCTCCCACTTCCATTAAGCTGGAGAGGTCAAACAAATCTTGGTCAAGGAGTGACCTGTGTGTGATCCATCCAGGCATTGGAACTTCTGGATCACGGAGAGAAGGCAGACATCTGAGTTCCAAAGGGAGGGAGTACCTGGGTCACTGTGTGTTCAGTAGGTATCTGTCCTAACTATTTCTGTGCTCATCTATTCATGTATACATACATTTGTGTACATACATTTTATTTTGGAAAACTTCAAAGATACAGAAGTGAAAAGAAGAGTATAATAAACTGCCAGGTACTCACTTAACAACTACCAGCTCATGGCTAATAACATTTCACCTCCACCCACTTCCTCACTTCCTCTATGATTTTAATGCAAATCCCAGACATGATATCATTTAATTATATGTTGTCGTTTGAATTTTGTTTCTTTTCATTGAGGTATGGCTTACACATTGTAAAGTTTGCAAATCTTAAGTGTACAGATTGACGCTGTTCTAACTGCATATGGACATGTGTGACCAACACCGGATCCAGCCATAGGGCATCCCTATTGTCACAGCAAGTTCTCTTGTACTCCTAACTGACACACCAGGAATGGTCACTATTCTGGCCTCTATCACCAGAGATTAAAAAGCCACAAAATGGAAGTCCAAAGACCTGGGCTCTGGCCTTAACTTTGCTGTTAGCATTTTTTTTTGGTGTGAAATGTACCATATGTGCAGAAGTACATAACATTCAGAGGTATATTTTGGACAAATGATTATAATGTGAATGCCCAAGAAATCACCCTGGACACCCAGAGAGAATACTGCTACTCTCCAGAATCTTCCTGGATGCCCTTTATGTCAACATTCCCTTCCCAATTTCCAGAGGAAACCACTATCCCCACTTACAAGGAACTTCACTCCTACCCCGCAGCCCTCACACACTGTGCTTTCTTTGTCTCTCCTTCTCTCCCCGATCCTTCAACCCTATGTGGCCCCTGGCCCTCTGACCATGAGTGAGAGACCACCTCCTCTCTCTTCTCCCTGTCTCCAGTCTCACTCTTCCTGGTCTGTCCCCTGCATGGTCACAGGAACAGCTTCCCATCACTGGGCTTCCACCCTGCCTTTCCCCTGCTCTAAGCCCTTCCACTGATCCCCATTTGTTGTAGGGAAAAGTTCAGGGGACTTTATCTTCACCTGACATTCCAGGTCCTTCAGGGACCCTGCCATCCTTTTCATCCTCATCCTCGTTCCTCACACTGTATACACAAACCACGCCTTTGTGAGTGCTGTCCTTTCTACCTAGAATGCTTTTCCTCCTGCTGCTTTGTCAATCACTATTAGCTTTTGAGACATCTGCTCAGAGATTAATTCCTATCCATAGCCTTCTCTGGTCTTCCCCTTTGGAGCTCCCTTAGACCCTCATACCTCCTGCTTTACCACTCATGAGCCTCTGGGTTTTTCATTGTCTTCTTTCAGACCAGGGAGGCAGGGTTGAACCCGACTCATTACTGGGTCCCTGGCATGATCCAGCTCAGAATAGATTATGAATGTTTGCTGACTGTCCCTCCCTGCAGGTCTCTCTATATCTTACTTGCTCCTGCCCTTGTCCCACTATCTTCTCACCATGTAGGACACATTTCCTGAGGCCTTGGCATGGGCTGGTCCCTCTGCCTGGATGTTGTTCCTCACTTTGTCCGCATGATGACCTTCTACTCATCCTTCAGGACCCAGCACAGTTTTGATCCTCTGTGAAGACACCTTGATGTTACATTGCCTCAACCCTCAATCAGAAGTTTCTTCTTTACCTGTTAGCCCTTCCAGCCCAAGATCCCTGATCTATCTGGGATAGATCACTTATAGATAGATAAGATGACTTATGGCCATCTGGCTGGTAGCTTGCGTCCCCCATCAGACCAAGAAGTCCTCAAGTGTAGGAGTCACCAGGATTGCCCAGCACAGAAGAATGAATCACAAATGTTTGTGGACTCTCTCCTGAGATTACTTCTATTTCTGTGTTCTCTGTCTTTGAACTAGCTAGTCCCTCTCCCTGGAATGCTCTTCCCTTCTCTGTCTCTATGGCTTGCTTTAAGACCTGTCATCAGGTTCTTCTCTCTCTGGCACCAGCTTCATCACATCCCTCTCCAACTCTGTCTCCTTTTGTACATGCGGATCCCTCCGCCATGGGCTTGTGGCTGTCTGGGGGTGGACCTACCTCCCTCACCTCAGATTCAGAGCTCCTCCAGGCCTGGGAGTCACCTCTATGGCCCCTGTGCCCAGTGCATGGCCAGGAACAGAGGACCAGGATGAATGATGGATACCGATGTGTTTTAGTCTAGGTTTCGTAAATTGATGCTGTTCCCTTACCACCTTTCAGCTTCAATTCCAAGACCAGTGTCTGAAGTGGTCATCTGTGTGTAAATGGACACTTGGAGGATTAAGGGCTCTCCTTTTATCTCCCGCCTTATATAAACTCCCTCCCGAGGACTGCAGAATGTCTTCCCCTCCCTTGAGTGTTGCACACAGTGTTGCTTTTGACCAGGGACCTCTTTGTACAGTGAATGAAGTGTGGCAATGGGCTCATGCCCATGGATTTCACTGGTCTCACCTCATATCCCATCACCTAAAAGAAGCTGGCCTGATAAAACAGTGGGATGACTGAGTTATTGTTGCCCACTGGGAGTCAACACCCTGAAAGGATGGGGCTCCGTCTTATAGGGTACAGGATAAGCTTTGAGGTGATGAGCATTTTACAGGGCTGTCTCCCTGCAGCCGGAACACATGGGTCTGGGTATCAAAGGGTGGCATGGCGGGGGGGGGGGTCCTTTCATTGTTACACCTACTGCCCACTTGCAGAATTTTTATTTCCTGTTCCTATTACCTTGAGCTCTGCTTGTTTGGAGGTCTTTTTTCCCAAGGAAAGAATGTTTCCACTAGAGGACACAGCAGTGGTTCCTCTGAATTGAAGGTGAAACTGCCACCTGGGCATTTTGGACTCTTCCTGATGCCACTGAACCAGTAGACATGTGTGGAACCCAGAGCATTCTCAGGGACACTTCTTAGAGATTCCATGTCCAATAGTGGGGCAAGAAGAAGAAGAAGAGAAGGAGAAGGAGGAGAAGAAGAAGAAGAAAAGAAAAACAGGATCACTAAGGATTTAGACCTTTCAGGAATGAGTGTTTGGGTCACCTGCCTAGTTAAAGGACACTCTCCAGCTGAGGGCAAAGGAAACTTGGAATGAGTAACAGAAGAAGGAAATCATACGTATCAACTATGGCCTCGTGACCAGTTACAAAAATGTGAACTATAGATACACATGTTTTCTTCTTCATTTGTTTTTCCCCTCCATCCCTCCCTCTCTTCCTTTCTTCCTTTTTTATCTTTCCATCTATCTATCATCTATCTACTAATTTCTTTTAATCTTGTCTCTTCTTTCCCTTTATTATTTCATATAAGGATTCATAGTGGGGGTGGTCCTGACGTTCATAAAGGAAAATTTTGTCAATAGAGTCCATGCTATATCTCCATTGCCTTTTCCATCTCATCAAGACCAGCTATTTCTGGGGGCGCCTGTGTGGCTCAGTGGGTTGGGCCTCTGCCTTCGGCTCAGGTCATGATCTCAGGGTCCTGGGATCGAGTCCCGCTTCGGGCTCTCTGCTCAGCGGGGAGTCTGCTTCCCTTCCTCTCTCTCTGCCTGCCTCTCTGTCTACTTGTGATCTCTGTCTGTTAAATAAATAAACAAAATCTTAAAAAAAAAAAGACCAGCTATTTCTGCACTGCAATTAGGAAATAACTATAATTAGTTGTTGGGTGAGTAGTAAAAAGGGGTTAGATGACCACAAATCAGGAACACAGATGTATGTGAAGGGATAGGCAAAATGAAGGATGTGCAAATTTAAGTCCATTCAGTCAGAATGCAGATAGTAACAATACTAAACATCATTTGGATAAGTCACAACCAATCAACACATTTCCTGGACTTATTCACTCAGTCGCTTCTTTTCATTTAACACATTACCTAACAGGCAAGGGTTCGTGTCACGAGATGGTTAACTGAAGTCTTCTTTATCCCTTTGTTCATCAGTTGTAACCAAATAAGTAACTTCAAGAAAGGGGTACGTTTTATTCTTCACCACCCCTCATTTGCCATTTCTGCACCAAGAAAGCATTTAAAAATTTTTTCAACCTTTTATGGAAAATGATATACATAGAGAAAGGACACAAATCATCAGCAAAGAGCAGAGTGAATTCTTGGATCAAGAAACACAGGACCAGGGGGCCCTGGGTGGCTCAGTCATTAAGTGTCTGCCTTTGGCTCGGGTCATGATCCCGGGGTCCTGGGATCGAGCCCCGAGTTGGGCTCCCTGCTCAGTGGGAAGCCTGCTTCTCCCTCCACCCCCGCTCCCCCCGCTTGTGTTCCCTCTCTC
This sequence comes from Taxidea taxus jeffersonii, assembly GCA_003697995.1. NCBI lineage: Eukaryota > Metazoa > Chordata > Mammalia > Carnivora > Mustelidae > Taxidea > Taxidea taxus. The sequence continues at coordinate 14,042 of RCUC01111436.1, forward strand.
ACTATGTCTTTCTCTGTCAAATAAATAAATAAAAATTAAAAAAAAAAACACACAGGACCAGATCCCAGAAATCCCCTTGTCCTTCTTTCAGTCACTGAGTATTCTGACTTCTTCTTTTCAAATTTTTATTAATTGATTGATTTGAGAGAGAGAGAGAGAGAGAGAGAGA
>RCUC01111437.1:0-37756 GCA_003697995.1 Taxidea taxus jeffersonii
GAGGAGCGGCGGGGCGCGGGGCGGGCGGTGGCCAGGGCGGCCCTCGGCGCGTCTCCCCGCAGCCGGGCTCCCGGAGCCTGTGCGGGGAGCAGCCGGGAGTGGCCGCCGACTCGGGCCGCGCGGTCCGCGGGCGCGGGGCTGCGGTGGGGCTGGGGCGGCGGGCGGCGGGGGCGGGGCGGGGCCGGGGCGGACGCGCGCAGGCTAACTTCTCTCCGGGCGCCGCCGGCCGCCCCTGACGCGGCTGCTGGCGGCGCCTCCGCTCGCGGCTCTTTCTGGACGTCGGCGGCGGGAGCTGCGGGGCGGCGGGGCGCGCACCTCACCGGGCGGGCGTCTGAGGGCTTCCTTGGGGGCGCGGGCGGGGCGGCGTCCCGGAGCGCGGGGCTGCGAGTCGGGCGCCCTCCGGGTCGGGGGTCGGGGATGCGCGCGTCACCGCCCGGCGCGGGCCGTCGGGCCGGAGCCGGCGGTCTTCCCGCGCGCAGAAGGGGACTCGGTGCCGCCCTGGGGGCCGGACGGGACCGCGGGCACCTGTCGGGCTGTGTGACCCAGAGCTGCGTCGGGTCCGCGGTTGGCGGGCGCCCGGCGGCGAAGGCGGACTTGGGGCAGGAACTGCGTGAGAGCCCGGACGCTCCTGCCGCGTTGATGCGGGCGGCCCCTCCGCGCTGCCTGTCACGCGTGTCCGCGCCGCTGCCGCACGCGAGCCGACCCGAGGCGCGCGGCTGCTGCGGGTCCGGGGAGCGCGTGGACGCCGCGAGCACTGCGTGTTCTCCCGGCTGCCGGGGTCTTTGCAGGCCTGGGGCGGGACGTTTCCCGAGGTTGGCGAGTCCGAGCGCTGTTCGGGCCCGCGGGCCGCTCCGCACGCGCACAGCCCCCGCAGCCAGAGCGCGCGCGGCCGGGAAGCTGCGGGGCGGACGAGGCCCCGGGGAGGACCGCCCCAGACCCTTTCCTGCTGGGACCCGAGCAGCCCCGCGTCGGCGTGGATTTCGCGGGGACTGCGGAGTGCTGTGGCCTTCCTGCCAGAGCGCCTCACTGCGGGGTGCGTGTTTTCCAGGATGGGACGCTCGGCAGTGGTCATGATCCTGCGGGAGTCGTGTTTCCTCGCGCGTGGGAGCGGCATTTTCGGTGGGTCCGCGTGCGGCACGCGCGGGCTGAGGGTAATTGACTGAACCGAGGCCCGCAGATGAGTGCGGCTGCGTTGGTCTGCTGCCCCCGAACGCCGAAGGTGCGCATTGAACGGGCGTGCTTTGGGGGACCACAGTGGCGAGGAAGCGCGGGGCTTACACTTGAGACTGAGAAGTTCCTATTCTCCAGATTCAGGAAGGAAGACTGACCTTTCCTTGGCCCTGTCCCAAGCCTTGGACAAGTAACTACGGCCGCTTAAAGCTTGCCAATCCCGGACGGCCCCACGTCAGTGTCCTCCTGAGAGCTGGCCGGCCTGCATCGGCCCGGGAGCCAGCCTGCGACAGGCAGCCCGCCCCGAACGGGCGCCTCTGCACGTCCCCCAGTCCCCGTGGGCCCTGCTGCTCACGCGGCACGGCCCCCAGTCCCCCGGTCCTAAGAGCAGGGCGTACTCTGTCCCGCCGGACTGCTCTGCGAGCCGCGAGTGTAGCACCTTGTTACAGAGACAGGAGGGTGATGGGCTTAACCTTGGACAGTTCTGTTTAACAGCCGGCCCTGGGGAAAGAAGAACCCCGGAGCGAGGAGAGGGTAATGGAACTTTAAGGACGAAAGCAAGTCTGATAGAGTTGAGTGGAAAGCATCTAACAATTTTTATCCAGGCTTTCTCTGGCCAAAGAAGCCCGTGTGAGCTTGAAAGTGACCTTGTGGGTCGTTTTTAGGAACGCCCTCATGAGGTTCTTGAGAGCTCCTCTGTTAGGTGAGGCTCTGGGGCTTGAGCTCCTGACGGTGTGTCAAGACCTGAGCTGAGATCAAGAGTCAGAGGCCCAACAGACTGAGCCACCCCCGGCCCCCTAGGTGGGACTTTTGAAGGCTAGCGCCCAATTCAGTGCATTTCATTTTTAGTAATTATATTAATTTTTTACTTTATTTCCTAGGATTTAATATTTTTCAGTTATGACATGTTAAATGATCCTTCAGTCTCTCCTTCTACTGAACCCAAGATCTCCTTTTGACATAGATAATGAGATTTGGAAAACTCATTCCAAATGAGCTTCTCAGAAATTTTGTGTTTCCTTTGTACCCACTGGGAATTCCTCTCTCTTACCTGTTAACCTTCCTCCCCCCAATCCCACCCATTTGACTCCAGTATACCTTTTTTGGTTTTACTTACTTTTGGCCAAATATGTTGAGACTTTTCCTTTACCTCAGTAATTTTTTGATGCTGATCTGTTTGCCTAGACTGTTTTGGGCTCCAACTCTAATGGTCCCATAGCCTTTTTGAATCCTTTAGCACTTTTAAAAATATATATATATTTATTTGACAGAGAGAGACACAGCGAGAGAGGGAACACAAACAAGAGGAGTGGGAGAGGGAGAAGCAGGCTTCCCGCCAAGCAGCCTGATGTGGGGCTCGATCCCAGGACCCTGGGATCATAACCTGAGCTGAAGGCAGAGGCTTAATGACTGAGCCACCCAGGTGCCCCATCAGTTTCTGCATGTCTTATGATTCCTACCCTGTTTTACTTTATCTCTTTTGTTCCCTTGTTGTGAACACTTGCTGTATATTACACTCTGTGATAGGCCCCAGAAGTGCAGAGAAAACATGATTCCTACCTTAAAAGGGTTACATCTAATAGGAGAACTAGATACATAAATAGATGATTGGAACAAGGTGCCATGCAACAAGCATAAACTGGTAGGGGCACCAGGTATACACTGCGGGGGGGCGGGTAGGGGTCACAAGAGGGCTACAAAAGTGGAATTGCTGACTCATAGATGTTGTCATTTAAAATCTGGGGGGATATGGCTAAATTGCCCTCTACACATGTAGAAATTATGATTTTTCTACTTAGTTTCACGGCCAGTGATGATCAATCTTTGAAGTCATCATTCTGATAGTAAAAGATTGGCATTTGTTATTTTAACCTGGGGTTTCCCTTAATCTGATTTGACTGTTTTGTAGCTTTGATAGCTTATACATTAAAAAACTTTGAAATAGTTGGAGATTCATAGAAATTACAAGTATAATGGGAAGAACTTTCCCCCTGAAATATCTGAAAGTAACTTGCCAAACAAGATACCACATTACCCCAAATATTGTCTGTTTCCAGCAATAAGAGCGTTCTCCCACATATCCAGAATGCAGTCATCAGAATCAGGAAATGAATGCGTTATTATCATCAAATCCTCAGGTCCCACTGAAGTTTTGCTAGTGGTCCAATAACACTTCTGGTGAAAGAGTGAACTTAAAATTGCACATGGTATTTATTTTAGTCTCTTCTAGTGGGAAATAGTTCCTTAGTTTTCCTTCCATGGTCTTTTTTTAAAAGTGTGTAATTCACGTGGAGTTGTATAGCCATCACCACAGTCTAATGATAGAACATTTCTGGCAGACTCCAAAAAACCTGCTTCCACTCCCAGCCAACTGCTAACGTAGCTTCTGTGTCTGTAGAGTTGTCTCTCCTGAGCATCTCACATGCATGGAGTCAGAGTGTGAGAGCTTCTGCATCCGGTTTCTTTCACAGAGCATAGTGTCTTTGAAGTTCATTCATGTTGTGGCATGCGTCACTACCTCGTTTTTAATGCCGAGTAGCGTTCTTTTGTATGTATGCCACGTTTGTTTATCCATTTACCATTTGAAGGACATTTGTATTGTTTCCACGTTTTGGCTGTTATGAACAGTGCTACCTTGTATGGTCTGGACCCTTGAATATTATAGACTAGTTATTTTGTAGAGTGTCTATTAATTTGGGCTAAGAGGTCTACCAGACTTCTGTGAATTACTTTTTCCTTCGATTATTTATGTATTATTTATTTAGAGGGTGGGTAGGGAGGGACAGAGGGAGAGGGAAAGAGAATCTGAATCAGACTTGGTGCTCAGTGTGGAGCCTGACACGAGGCTCGATCTCATGACCCTGAGATCATAACCGGAGCCCAAATCATGAGTTGGATGCTTAACTGACTCCCCTTTCCTTTGATTATTATTAAGTAATTTTTAGGGAGGTGCTTGGAAATCATGTATATATTCTGTTCTTCATCATATTTTCAGTGTATTTAATTATGTATATCACCATGGACTTAAGTTTATATTGCTGGGTTATATTTTAGTTACTGTTGATGTATACCAAATCACCCCAGAACCTCATAGAACAAAACATTGGATTAAAACTCAGTATTTTGGGGTGCCTGGGTGGCTTAGTGGGTTAAAGCCTCTGCCTTCGGCTCAGGTCATGATCTCAGGGTCCTGGGATCGAGCCCCGCATCGGGCTCTCTGCTCGGCAGGGAGCCTGCTTCCCCTTCTCTCTCTGCCTGACGCTCTGCCTGCTTGTGATCTCTGTCTCTCTCTCTCTCTCTTTGTCAAGTAAATAAATAAAATCTTAAAAAAAAGAAAAAAAAACCTCAGTATTTCTTTGAATCTGGAGTTCAGACCGGAGCAGGGGAGATGGCTCGTTTCTGTTCCTCATCTGGGAAGATTCAAAGGCTGGGGTGACTTGACAGCCAGGGGTCTAGAAGTACCTTCACTCACATGTCTGGTGATTGATGTTGGAACATCTCCATGTGGTCTTTTCATGTGGGCTAGTTGAACTTCCTTATAACATGGTGTCTGGATTCTAAGAATGTTGGTCCCCAGAGAGCAGGCAGAAGCAAGTAGCATTTTTATGCTGTAGTCTTGGAAGTCAAATGGTATTACTTCTGCCATACTTTATTGGTTGAGGCAGCCACAAAGTTCTGCCCAGGTTCAAGGGATGGGGCATAAATGCCCAACTTTTGGGGAGGACTATCAAGATCATATAGATTATTTATTAGATCAAAAAGATTTATTTATTTAATAGAGCATATGTGGAGGGGAGGGAGAGAGAATGTTAAGGAGACTCCATGCCCAGTGCGGCACTGACACGGGGATTGATCTCATGACCCTGTGATGATGACTGAACCACCCCAGTGCCCCAAGATCATATTATAAAAGAGCATGTGGGACGGGAGGTACTGTGGCATTGTGTTTGGAAAATTCAGTGCCACAGGTTGTAATCTATTACTGTCATTTATTTGGTGCCCGAATTGTCCCATGTTTGGGTTGTGGGAATTTGCTTAAGTTGGTTTCTTTGGAGTCCTTTTGACACGACTCACCATTGTTTGAGCCACTCTTTCTTATTTTCTAGTATAGGACGGTGTTGTCTGGTCTTGCCTTTTCCATGCTCCAGCCCTAGAATCAGCCATTTTTGTAAGGAGCCCTGGTTCTTTTTAATGGAAGGTGATTTAAAAAGTAAGATTTGGGGGGTGCTTGGGTGGTGCAGTCAGCTAGGCATCCAGCTCTTGGTTTCGGCTCAGGTCGTGATCTCAGTGTCCTGAGATTGAGCTCTGTGTTAGGTTCTGCACCCAGTGCAGACTCTGCTTGAAACTCTCCCTCTGTCCCTCCCCCCAGCCCACTTGCTCTCATTCTGTATCTCAGATAAATAAGTAAATAAAAAAAAGAAAGAAAGATTTGGGCCTCAGGAGTGTTCACTGCTGCTGGGTTGTGTAAGTGCTTCCGGACTCTCTTAGTGAACAAAGCTATGGAGTATATACACGCACATTTACAACTGTGTTTTTTATATATGTATGTGTTGAAAACAGTGAGGTCACACCTGTACCTCCTATTCTGGTCAAGTAGCACAGGGCTTAGTTTAATGTTATGCCTTTTTAGATACTTTAAAAACAGCTTTTTGGAGATGTAATTTACATACCATACAATTCATCTATTTAAAATATATAGTTCACTCGTGTTTAGTATATTCACAGAATTGTGCAAACATCACCAGAATTGACCTTTAGAACACTGTGATTGTTTCAAAAAGAAAACCTGTTCCCCTTAGCCATCCCCTTCATTTCTCCACAGCCCTAGGCAACTAGTATTCTACTTCCTGTCTTTGTAAATTTGTCTCTCCTGGACAGTTTTTGTTAGTGGAGTCCATGATGTGTGGTCCTGCGTGTCTGGCTCCTCCGACTTAGCATAGTGCCCCTCCGGGGTAAACCCACATCATAGCACCTGTCAGTACTTCACTTCCTTTATGGCCAGACGTTGATTGTATGGGTATACCACCATTCATTTATCCATTCATCAGTTGATAGACATGTGGCTTGTTTCTACTTTTTGGCTATTGTGAGTAATGCTGCTATGAACATGTGAACAGATTTCTGTTTGGGTGCATGTTTTTAATTTCTCTTGGGTGAAATTGATGATTCATATAGTACCTGTATGTTTCATCTTTTGAGGAACTGCCAGACTGTTTTCCAAAGTGACTGCACCATTGTACAATATTACCACAATGTATGAGAGATCCAGTCGCTCCACATCCTTTCCAACACTTGTGTGTTTTTCTTTTTTTTTTTTTAAATTATGGTCATCTTAGTAGGCATAAAGTTACATATTTCATTGTGGTTTTGTTTCATTTACTCACAGCTAATGTTGCTTAGCCTCTTACCAGGTGCTTAATGGCCATTTGAATATTATCTTTGGAGAAATTCAGATCTTTTCCCCATTTTTTTTCTCTTCTTTTTTTTTAAAGGTGTATTATTTTTTTAGAATGAGCTTGAGCAGGAGGGGCAGAGGAAGAGGGAGAGAGACTCTCATACAGACTCCGCTCTGAGTGCAGAGCCCAGCCTGATGTGGGGCTAGATCCCATGACCCTGAGGTCATGACCGTGATACCACAAGTTGGACACCTAACAGGCTGTGCACCCAGGCGCCTCTTTTTTGCCCATTTTTAAGTTGGGTTATTTGTCTTTTAATTATCGAGTTACAAGAGTTCTTTTCTTTATATATTCTGGATATTAGCTCCTTATTAAAAATGAGATTTTGCACATGTTTCCTCCCATTATGTGGATTCTCTTTTTGCTTTTTTGATGATTTCCTTTGAAGCATAAAGTATTTTATTGGAGGTGCCGGGTGGTTCAGTTGGTTAAGCGTCTGCCTTCAAGTCAGGTCATGATCCCGGGGTCCTGGGATTGAGCCCTGCATCTGACTACTGCTTCTCCCTCTCCTTCTGCTGCTCCCCCTGCTCTGGTGTGTGCGCGCGTTGGCTCTCTCTGCACTCTCTCCCTCAAACAAATACATGAAAATATTAAAAAGTTTTATTTTGGTGAAATCCAGTTCTTTCTTTAGTTGTTAGTGGTTTTTGGTGTCTTCTCTAAGGGTTCATTGCCAAATCCAAGGTCATGAAGATTTATGTCTGTTTCCTTTTAAGAGATTAAAAGTTTAAGCTCTTATGTGGAGAGGTGTATGATCCATTTTGAGTTATTTTTTGTGTGTGATGGAAGGAAAGAGTCTAACTTCATTCTTTGGCATGTGGATATGTAGTTGTCCTAGCATAATTTGTTGGAAAGTACTCTGTTCTCTCTCTCTCTCTTTTTTTTTTTTTTTAAGATTTATTTATTTGAGGGAGAGTGGGAGGTGGGGAGGGGCAGAGGGAGAGGGAGGTCTCAAGCAGACCCTGTTTGGAGTGTGGAGTGTGATGGACTTGATCTCATGGCCCCAAGATCATGACCTGATCTGGAACGAAGTCAGACACCCAACTGACTGTGCCACCTAGGCGCCCTGAAAATTATTCTGTTCTTAGTGTTTTACCTGCTCAGCTAAATATTTAGATGGCAGTGTAGGTACTCAATTTTGTTTTCTTTTTTTTTTTTTCAGGAAAAAATTCAAAAATGTTTCAAATTCCTGTGGAAAATCTTGACAACATCAGGAAGGTACGAAAAAAGGTGAAAGGCATTCTTGTGGATATTGGGCTTGACAGCTGCAAGGAGTTGCTGAAGGTAAGAGTACATGTGTGAGATGAAGAGAAGACAGTGACACTGGAGACGCAGGGTTGGCTTTGTGGAGGTTAGATCTGAACTGGGAGTGCTCCTCAAGGTGGAAACTGCTAATATTTCAAATGACTGCATGAGAGCATAATTAGTTCTTATTTATGTCTTTCTGACTTAAAGTTAGCTATTTTAAGCTGTCCAAATTTTTAAAGTTACTTTTACTTGGGTCTTTTTATAGTTCTTAGTTATCAAATATATTTGTTTTTGATCTTCAAAGGGAATGTGTTGAATTATTTGTTATTTTAGCAAAAGAAGACCCTAATGTGACCCCCTGGATTGTTGGGAGTAATTACCCAGTGGGGCACATGGGGCGTGACTTGTGAACGTAATATGTGCAGTTTTAACAAAAGTTTAAAAATTAAGGTCACACTTGCATACTCTGATCAGTTGTGTTCTCATAATTTTTTCCCTTCTTATAACTTGAGAATATATGGCTGGCACCTATGGTAAAGAAACAGAAATTGTTAAGTAAGGCTTGGTGTGCATTTTTATTTTTATTTATTTATTTTTTTAATTTTTTTTAAAAGATTTTATTTATTGACAGAGAGAGAGATCACAAGCAGCAGAGAGGCAGGCAGAGAGAGGGGGGGAAGCAGGCTCCCTGCTGAGCAGAAAGCCCGATGTGGGGCTCGATCCCAGGACCCTAGGATCATGACCTGAGCCGAAGGCAGAGGCTTAACCCACTGAGCCACCCAGGCGCCCCTTGGTGTTCATTTTTAAAGCCACTGGTAATTCTATACGTGTTTAGGACCATGTCTACTTTGAATTTTTTTTTTAGACTTGTGAACAATTCAGTTCATAGTATTGGCCTGGGAAGGGTTCGGTTTCTTAATTTTCCGATATCAGACTTTCATTCAGATTGATTTTTTTTTATAAAAAGGTGGTCTAATACTGAAAGACTAATAATTACCACAGTCCTCATTATAGCCAGGATTGATTTTTGCGCTCAAGTAGACAAGTACTAATTTTTGTCTGAAGGACCCTAGTTAATTCTCTATTCAGACACTGCCACTTCAGAGAGCTTTTCCTTCTGAAATGCTGCCTTCTCTGTTCTCTGTTGTCTTTCCTACTCTGTTTTGCTTCAAAGCTCTCATAGTACTTGACATTATTTATTTTCTGTCTCCAAACTCCCCTCCCCCACCGCCCGAACGTAAGAAGACAAGGATCTCTTTGTTTTGTTAATCCACTGTATTACCTGTGATCAGAGCTATAGTCTGGCACATAGATGTTTTATATATATATATGTATATCAGTATTTTAATATTAAATATATATATTTTTTTAACAGGTAAGTTTTGAATGAATGAACAAAAGTAGAAACCCAAGTAGAGTAGTACTTTTAATAACAGACTATTACTGAAAGTCCATTTGCAAATAAAAGGGTGGGGGAGATCCCAGAGTGGAAGCTCTTGGTAGACACTCCTGCTCAGGAACAGTCTTGAAGCAAAAGAACCTCAGAGTTCTTTGCATCTCTGTTTATAAGTCATAGTTGATACATGAGAATGAAAGCAAGGTAGTTATTTGGAGATAAGATTGGGCAGGTGGATAAAGATAGTCCATTAGTAATAGCTAACTCTTGGAAAGTTCCTGGACCCAGTTCTGACATGACATGAGGTGTTCTGGTTTCCCATGTGTGGGAGTTCTCCAAAGTGGGGAATAAAATTCTTATGGAGCTTTCCTTACATAGTCAAGATTAAGTCATTCATTGATCCAACCTGCAGTCCCCCTCACCTCCCCAGAAGTTGGGGTAGGCCTGAAGGTTCCAACCCTTTCATCACATGATTGGTCCTTCTGGGAACCAGTTGCGCTCTTGGGTGGGATCTACAAGTCACCCTCATGAATAACAAGACCTCTACTGTGCCTTTACGGTTTTGAAGCATTTTCAGAAACTGTGAATGAAGACCAAATTTATCTGAGAAATACATATTTGGTCATCTGAATGACCTTATAAATAAATCATTTCTTACAACTTTCTTATAAATCATTTTCTTACAGTTATGTAAGAACTATGTATTTAAGTAGTATTTGTAGGGAATATATATAAATAAGCTAAGAACCCAAGTGTATGTATATAGTTACAGGGTATTTCAAGTGATAATATATGGGAACCCCCCTACAGTGGTACCTGGCGTGTGGTAGATGCTCCAAAAATGAACCCTGAAGCTATAGTGCTGCCCTTCAGTAGACACATGGAGAATGTTTGTGGGTCACAGGGTGGGGGAATAAAGAGATACCTTTTATCTTAATCTTGGCTCTTAGCTAATTATGTGCTCTTGGACAAATCAGTTAATCTTTGGGCCAGTGTCCTTATTACAATGAAGGAATATAGAGAATTAGGGTACTAGGGTCCTCTCCCCTGTTAGAGAGATGACAGTTTAGCAGGAGCTGAGAGACAAACTTAATGATAGTGAGAAATGGGGAAAGATCACTTCTAGCTGGGGAAGCTAGAGTAGCCTTTTTTTTTTTTTTCAAGATTAAAAAAAAAGTTATTCATTTGAGAGAGATATAGAGGCAGAGGTCAAGCAGGGGGAGAGGCAGAAGGAGACGGAGAAGCAGACTCCCCTCTGAGCTGGGGGACCCCACCCCTCCCAGTGGGATGGAGACGACACGGGGCTCTATCTCAGGACTTAGAGATCATGACCTGGGCTAAAGGCAGATGCCCAACCATCAGAGCCACCCAGGTACCTCCCTGGAGTAGCCTCTACGGAGATGAGATTTGAACTGTGTTTTGTTTGTTTTTAAAGAATGGGTAGGATTACCTAGTAGAAATAATTAGAAAGGGTATTCCAGGAACATGGAATTTAAAACCACAACCTCATCAAACCAGGCTGAGTGATTTCAGGAATACATTACCCTTTAACAAGATTAACCAATCGTTCTTATTTTATCCTGTCTGCTGTAACATTTTCTCACTTTTGTGTGTGCATGTGTGAGTGATACTTCAAGTGTGTGTTTTCAAAGAGTAAGGATGGTCTCTTACATTACCACAGGATGGTTATCAGCTGAAATAAGCTGGTATTTTTATCTTGTATGATCATTTATAGCACTCCTCTCTGGGAGGGACCCATTCTAGGATCAGGCATGGCCTTCAGTTGTCATCTCTCTTTCTTTCATCTCCTTGAAGGTGAATTGACTTTTTTTTTTTTTTTTTTTTTTTTTTTTTTTATTTATTTGTTAGAGCTAGAGAGCACAGGCAGACAGAGAGGCAGGCAGAGGCAGAGGGAGAAGCAGGCTCCCTGCTGAGCAAGGAGCCGGATGCGGGACTCGATCCCAGGACGCTGGGATCATGACCTGAGCCGAAGGCAGCTGCTTAACCAACTGAGCCACCCAGGCGTCCCTGAATTGACTTTTTAAATGGAATTCTGTTCCAGAATTCGCTTTGTTTTATTCTTAGATAAAACATTAGTAATAACTAGAAGTTTTCATCCTGGTAGCCTTCATTTTTGACATTATATAGAGCAATATTCCTCACTAACTTCCGCTTCCTTATTCAGCCAAAGAATGTGTCTATTCATCTGAATTTGTTCAAGATTTATTTACTTTCTTGACTGTGCTGACACAGATACGTACATACTTCTCAACAGAAAATTGAGAGATTTGAATCGTTTACAGCTATTAAGTTAGTTCAACTATTGGGTTAAATGTTACTGATTCTTTTGGGCGAAAAGTTTTGTTTTTTTAAATCTGTAGTTCTGTATTTTATAAAATTGTTTAAAATTCAAGCAATGTGAAGTTCAGTTTAGAAAAATTAGAAAATATATGCAGAAACATAGATACAAGAAGACTCATTTATAAGCCATTACTCATTGTTAACATTGTTGTATGTCTTTCTAGATTTTTTTAAGTGGGAGATCAAACTGAGATACTCTGCTAGCTTTGTTTTGCCTTTTCACTGAATCTCTTATTAAGAATTCTTTTCCACGTCAGATGCATTTATTCTTAATCCCCATAGTACTTAGAATTTCTTGGTTTCAAGCAACGAAACCGACACTAGACCAACTTAAGCAAAGGGGAATTTACTGGAAACCCGAGGCCTCCAGAGTCTTCCTGGAGAATGAAGGAGCTGAGGGAACGTCTGTCCGTGGTCTTTTCCACTTCCTTACCCAGCATGTCAAATTTCAGTGAGGTGTCACTCTGCCTTCTCCAGTGTCCAAAGTGTCTGGGACTCTATTTGTCCCCAGAGTTAAGACCTCAAATTTTAGGCTGTAGAGTTCTTGTTGAAAACCTGTCTGAGAAAAAATTGAACTTTTGGGAAGACAGACTCTTCCAAGAATGTTATCTTCTTTTCTAAAAGCAGATCTAAACCCTGCTACTCATTAGAGTGTCTTGATTTTTTTGAAAGCTAACATTTGATCAGTTAAAATAGGGGCTGGCTATGTAATCTGTATGGCACTGTGCACAGTGAAAATGTGGACCTGGGCTGGCCCACGGGCCTGTGTGCTATCCCAGCGCACAGCATGGGGGACTCCCAAGGGACAGCACCTCTGCTGGGGTGCTCTTGGTACCTGGATCCAGGCAGGGTTCGAGGTCCCCACCTTGACCTCTTCTCTCCCTGAGTCTGTGCTAGGCTTCCAATGGAGGTGATGATGGAATGTGACAGCTTGGTTACTGTGGCAAGTGGTACAGGGGAGAGGGAGTGGTTTCAGGATGAGGGCAGAGAGAGAGAGGTGGGGTGAGTGGGAGATGGAGAGCCGGGGCGGACAGGGCGGAATCTTCCCCAGGAAAACTGGAGGTAGGACCACGTGTGAGCTGAAGCTCCAGGCTCCTGACCTGTGCCTCATTGTCCTATCAGACTACTTTTATAAAATACAAATTCAAACTTAAAATTATTAACAATTTCAATATGGTGACAACAGAGGGTTAAACCCCAGCACTGGCCTTTCTGGGCACAGGGCTCTATGTGGCTTCACTAGTCTGGTGCCCCTGGAGAATCCCTCACTGGTATTTTCTAAGACTTACTCAGGCTGGTGTTGTTTTGTTTTTTTTTTTTTTAATTTTATTTATTTGAGAGGGTGTGTGCGGATGTGCCTGCGTACAGGAGAGAGCTAGTTTGAGAGAGAGGACCAGTGAGCAGGGGAGGGGCAAGGGAGAGGGATAAGTGGACTCCCCAAACCCACAACCCAGGGATCATGACCTGAGCCAAAGGCAGCCAAAGGCAGATGCTTAATCAACTGAGCCAGCCAGGTGCCCCCAGATTTTTAAAAATATTTAATGTTTTAGTTCATTTAACCTCATATATTAAAAATATATCAGTATGCAATCAGTATAAAGTAGGTAATGAAATATTTTGCCCTCTTTTTTCTCTTAAATGTTCCAAGCATATTGAAAGATATTTTTTATTATGATAAAATATATATATGATAATTTGTCATCTTTCCCATTTTTAAGTACACAGTTCATTAGCATTAATAATATTCACACTGTTTTGCAGCTGTCTGCTCTGTTTACAGTTGGCCCTGAATATCATGCTGGGTTGGGGCACCGACTCCCCCCTTCCTTTGCACAATCACATCTGGGTATAACTTTTTTTTTTTTTTTTTTAAAGATTTTATTTATTTATTTGACAGACAGAGATTACACAAGTAGGCAGAGAGTCAGGCAGAGAGGGGAGGGGAGAAGCAGGCTCCCTGCTAAGCAGAGAGCCCGATGCGGGACTCGATCCCAGGACCCTGGGATCATGACCCGAGCCGAAGGCAGCGGCTCAACCCACTGAGCCACCCAGGCGCCCCGGGTATAACTTTTGATTCCCCCCAAACTTAGCTACTAGTAGTCCACTGTTGCCCAGAATCCTCCTGACAGCATCAATAGTCAACAAATGTATATGTATTATATACTGTGTTCTTCAAGTAAGTTGGAGAAAAGAAAATTTAAGAAATCATAAGAGAAAATGTATTTATAGTAATTTTTTTTTTTTTTTTGAGAAAAAAATTCTGTTAAGTGGACCTGTGCATTTCAAACCTGTGTTGTTTAAGGGTACACTGTGTTTCCAACATTTTCATCACTTCTAAGCATGAGACAGTAGCTCTCTATACTCTCTGCCCCAGGCCTTTGGTAACCCATAATCTACCCTAGCTCTATGGATTTGCCTACTGTAGATGTTTCGTGTAAGTGGAATTTTTTGGTGTCTGGTTTATTTCACTTATTTTTCTTTTTTTCCAATTGAAAACATTAAATTTTTTTTTTTTAAAGATTTTATTTATTTGACAGAGAATGACAGAGACACAGTGGGAGAGGGAACACAAGCAGGGGACGGGGGAGAGGGAGAAGCAGGCTTCCCGCTGAGCAGGGAGCCCAATGCGGGGCTCGATCTGAGGACCCTGGGATCATGACCTGAGCTGAAGGCAGCTGCTTAAACGGCTGAGCCACCCAGGCGCCCCGATAATGTTCCTTGTTCTCTTTGTGGGAAGGTTTTGTTTTTTAGTTTTATGTTCTATATATGTAGAGAGAGCATGAGCAAGGCTGGGGTAGGGAGTAGGGGAGGGGCAGAGAGTGAGCGAGTGAGTGAATCTCAAGCAGATTCCCCGCTGAGCATGGAGTCCCAGGCCAGGGCTCGATCTCATGACCCTGAGATCATGACCTGAGCCTAAATAGAGACTGGGCCACCCAAGTGTCTTACTTACTTTGTGGGAGGATTTTAAGAATGAATTCAGTTTCTTGACTAGATATCGGCTATCATGTTATCTTATTTTTTTTGAGTTTTGGTAGTTTGTCTGTTGCGGAATTTAACCATTTCAACTTAAGTTGTAGTATTTATTGGCATAAAGTTCATATTATTTCCTTTTATGTAGGAGCTGTAGTGATCTTGTTTTTTAGGTCTTCGTTTTCTCAGTACTTAATGCTATAAATTTCCCCTTATGCATTGCTTTAGAAGTGTCCCACAAATTTCATTTCCTATGTTTCCACTTTCATTCAGTTTCGAAATACTATCTGATTTCGCTCCTGATTTCTTCTTTGATCCAGGGATTAGAGGTATGTTGTTTCATTTCTAGGATTTGGGAATTTTCTAGATACCTTTTGTTACAGATTTCTGTTTTAATTTTGCTTTAGTTAGAGACCATATTTAGTCCTTGTAAATTTATCGAGACTTATTTTATGGCTCTGCATAAGCTCTGTCTTTGTGAATATTTCCTGTGTATTTGCTCTTACTGGGTGGAGAGTCTGTCAGTGTTAGGTCAGGTTGGTGAATTGTGTTTGGTCCTTTCTATTCTTCCTGATTTTTGTGCGCGTGTTCTACCACTCACTGAGAGAAGAGGGTGTGTGGACGTCTCCAACTATAAGTTCAGGTTTGACTGTTTCTCTTTTCAGTTCAGTTTTTGCCTCATGTACCTTTTCTTTCTAAAGTGCATACACATTTGGATTGTTTTGTTCTGCTAATGAATTGACCCTGTTACCAATGGGAAGTGACTTTCTGTCCATGTTTAATATTCTTTTTTTGCCCCTGAAATCTACTTTGTGTGGTGGTAATGTAATTCCTCCAGCTTTCTTTTGATTAGTGATAGCATGACACATCTCTGTCTGTTTACCCTTCACCTGTCTATGTCTTTATATTCAAAGTGAGAGTTTTGTAGGCAGCCTGTTGGACCTTGTTCTGCTAGCCTGTGCCTCTTAATTTAAATATTTAGACCAGGGGTGGGCAAACTATGGTTTGTGGGCCAAACCTGGCTTGCTATCTGTTTTGTAAATAAACTTTCTTGGAATGTAGCCATGCTACATTTTTATGTTTATGGCTGCTTTTATGCATGCTGTTGGCTTTGAGTTGTATGAGAGCCTGAACAGCTGGCGAAGCCCTAAATATTTCTTATCTGGCCTTTGCTTTAGGAGTTTCTAGCCCCTGTTACTTAATAGTAATTAATGGTTATTGATATGGTTGGGTTTAAATCTCCCATCTTGCTGTTTGTTTTTACTTGTCTTTTCTGTTTTTTATTCTTTCTCTACTTAAAAACTATATAAAAATATTGAATATTTTTTATGATTCCATTTTAACCCCATTTTTTGCTTATTAGCTATCTGCTTTTGTTTACCTTTCTAATATACTGCTTCACATACAAGACCCTTATAAGGGGCGCCTGGCTGGCTCAGTTGGTGGAGCGTGCGACTCTTGATCTTGGGGTATGAGTTTGGGCCTAATGTGGGGTGTAGAGATTACTTAAAAAATAAATAAAAATAAAAAAAAAAGAAAACCTTACAATACTATTGTATTTGTTTGTTTTGTTTCCCATTCCAGCCTTTGTGGTATTGTTACCATACATTTTATTTCTATATATGTTACAAACCTCAGAATACATTATTTGCAATTTAAATCCTTACAGTTGTACTTTTCTCTGGTTCTGAATTGACTTGGTAAGCAGTGTATTAGCATAGGTATATTTGAAGGCAATTGTTGTATTATTATCTGGCTTAACTAATTCCCTTTTTATATTATAAATCTGTGAAAGTTAGAAAATACAGGTAGTCATTTCTTTAGAAAATAAAATTTAAAATGCCACGTTCCTGCCATTTAGATTACTGCTATTAACATCTTGTTCGCGTGTGTGCGTGCGTGTGTGTGTGGTCTCCACAGTGAGCTCATATTGATCATGCTTTTTTACTACTTTTCAGTTACTATCGTCTTTCTCTGTCCATTAAATGTCAGTCTTTCTTATCTAACACCCAGTCCATATTCAAATCTCCAGTTTCCTCCAGATATTTTACACTTGGTTTGTCTAACCCAGGATTCAATGTGAACCCCATTGCATCTGGTTGTTCGGTTCTCAGTGTCCAACACCCCCCACCCCTACTCATCCCCTTTCTGTTGTGTTAGGCACACACCGGGAGCACCCACTTTATACTCTCCCCGGCAAATCTTCCCCATGTGCTCACCACTGATGGAAAATGGTGTTCACTCATGCAGCTTTGCTCTTTTACAGATTATTGTTGGGAGGGGCACTGGGTGGCTCAGTCCTTAAGGATCTACCTTTGGCTCAGGTCAAGATCCCGGGGTCCTGGGATCAAGCCCCGCATCGGGCTCCCTGCCCACTGGGAAGCCTGCTTCTCCCTGTCCTACTCCCCCTGCTTGTGTTCCCGCTCTTGCTGTGTCTCTCTGTCAAATAAATAAAATCTTTAAAAAAAAAAAGGTGGGAAATCTCTTCTCTTTCTTATAAAACTATAATTTAAAACTTTAATTTTTAACTGGGTTGTTTCAGCCTTTTCCTCCTTTCTCTTGCTTTATGGGTACTCTGCCACAGTCTGCTCATCGGCTGTGTTCTCATTTCAGTTTCCCATGCAGATTTCGTATGTGCTAAATAATCCCTTAAGGTTATTAAATATTTACCTTCTGAAATTGCTTAATGATCTCTCTTTTTCTCCGTTTTTAAAAAGGACCTTAAAAGCTTTGATCCAGGAGAGAAGTACTTTTTTAACACATCATGGGGAGATATTTCTCTTTGGGAACCTTCTGGAAAGAAAGTGGTATGTATTTTTGTATTTGATTTTTATATTTCCTCAGAAGTTGGGGGTACGTGTCACTTCAGTTCTGAGGAACATCCCATATACTGGGATCACTGATGAATAAGGGGGAGGCCTGTAATGTAAACATTCAGGGAAGGAGAAAGAAAAACAAAGTTAAATGCTTTATAGTATAGAATTGTTACTTTGAGAGTTTTCTGTATATAAAGTTAATAATGTGATGTAGCGAAACTACTATTTGTCCTTGATCATAAAATGCCACTCATGTAAGAAGGGCCTTGGATTCATAACTGTTCTGAGTAAAAGGGATTGCCACGTCATAATGTGTGTTGAAGGTTCATCCTGGTTTCCGAAAGCTCATTAAAAATATGGATCTCTGGTGGGGCACCCGGGGGGCTCAGTCAGTTAAGCGTCTGCCTTTAGCTCAGGTCATGATCTCTGGGTCCTGGGATAGAGCCCAGCATCAGGTTCCCGGCTCAGTGGGGAGTCTGCTTCTCCCTCTGCCCCTCCCCCTGCTCATGTGCACATGTGCTTGCTTGCTATTTCTCTCCCTTTCAAATAAAATCTTAAAAAAAAATTAAGGATCTTCGAGATGAGGAACACAATTTATAATAATTTGAGACTTCAAACCTGAGCAGATTGAAGCTAAATTCTCCTTATTAAAGTGTTTTCTTCTGGAAAACCTTTCCCACCACCCAGCCATCCATAACATGAGCACCTTCAGTATCAAGCTCAGCATGTCCCAGATTTGATAGAACTATCCCAGTCTCCACCACACGGCCACTCTCACCTCTCCCCTCCATTTGTTCAAGCTGTGTTGGCCTTGGAGCTTTTGGCTTTAAAAAAATGTTTCCTGTGACTAGTCAGTCATTGTTCTGTCACAGTTTTCTTTAAAAACACTTAAAAATTATTTATTTATTTATTTATTTGACAGGGAGAGAGAGCGAGAGAGGGAACATAAGCAGGGGAGTGGGAGAGGGAAAAGCAGGCTCCCCGCTGAGCAGACAGCCCGATGCGGGACTCAGTCCCAGGCCCCTGGGATCATGACCTGAGCCGAAGGCAGAGGCTCAACCCACTGAGCCACCCAGGGGCCCCTTTAACATTTCTGTTGCCAGCCTTCTTCCCGAGTTCCGCTTTTCTGCCTTTGTGTTGTGTCCCACCTGTTGGTCTCCTGTGCTCCTTGCCCCAGCACTCCCCTCTCTACCGCCAGACACGAGATGTCTCGAAACCACTTTGACTCGGTTGTTCTGCTTGAATCCGCACCTGGCGGCTCATGGCTGCCCCGTTAGGCCTTGCTTTGAAGACCTTGACTTCTTGAATCTTTCATGTCTCACTGATTTTTCTCTTCCGAATTCTCAGAAGATCCTATAAAGTAAAACGCAATATAATATATAGTTATAAACTTTTCACCAAGAAACACCTTTTGAGAACCTGCTACAAAGTAGGTGAAGCTTTCTGAGTGCTGATGCAGATAGGTACAGGTCAGGTAGTTTGCTTAAGGGATTGTGTTTGTTGGGGTGAAGAGGGCCTAGGCATAAAGTGTTAAATAACCGTGTGAAGTAGTAGAGATTGAACTTGTTGATTAGGTGCTGTCTTCAGTGAAACCACCGCCGCCTGGTGTGGTAGAGACTGTGCCTTCCTTCCTCTCTGTTCCTAGATCGCGGCAGTGGCCGGCTGATGCTGCGACGCGGTCCTCACGGGCTCAGAGAAAAGACGTTTGTTAGACAGTTGGGTTCTGGGGATAGAGACCTGCTGAGGTTCTCCTCGGTCGTGGAGCTCTGTTAGTGTGGGACCGGAGGAAGCAGCCTGACTGACTGGCGGGGGGCTGGTGCTGTGTCCAGGGGCAGGATTTCTGGCAGCAGCCGGTCCTCCCTACTCTGCCGCCTCTGGCCGTGCTCGTTGTTCTTCCTCTGTGGCCAGCATCGCCCTGCTCCCGAGTGATCGCTCATCCCCGAGCTTTCACAGGGCGCTTTTAGGGGAATACAGGCTTTCACTTCTCGTCGGTGAGTGCCTGGGCTTGAATGTGCTGGAAGGCCTGTCGTAAATACGTGCACATTTATCTTCATAGCAAACTGCCAGCTGTTTTCCAAAGAGGCTTTACCGTCTTGCTTTTCCCGCAGTGATGTAGGAGGCCTGGTTACTCTGCCTCCAGAGCCCGGCTAGACTTGGCTCTGCTGGGTTACGGCCCTTACGGGTTCATCCACTTAGTTTCCATTTTAGTAGGTGTGTAGTGGCCCCTTCTCTGGTGTCATGTTTCCCTGGTGACTAAGGATGTTGAGCATCTTTTCCGGTTTATTTGGCCTCTAGAGGCCCTCTTTGGTAAAGGGTTCAGTTCGTTTGCCCATTTGCTAAAAATTGGGTTATTTTTTCACATTGAGACTTGAATGTGCCTGTGTGTATTCCAGATGCAAGTCCTTTATTAGGTGTGACGTTTGCGAATACTATCTCCTAGCTGGTGGCTTGTCTGCTTATTTTTTAAACAATGTCTTTCACAGAGTAGAAGCTTTCTTACTTAGATGAGGCCCAGTTTATCAGTTTTTTCTTGTGTAGATCATGTTTGCGTTTTCATGTTTGAAACATCTTTCCCTAACCCAAAGATCTGTTCAACGTTAACAGTAACATACAACTGTTAGTAATTTCTGTTGGCTCTTTCATTGAGTTAATTTTCATGGACTGACTGGTTTTTTACTGTTGTATTTCATTGAATGTAAAACACACTATTTAGAAAAATGTATCATTGGGGCGCCTGGCCGGCTGGGTTGGTGGAGCCTGCTGCTCTTCATTCTGGGTTGTAAATTCGAGCCTCACGTTGGGTGTTGGGATAACTTAAATAATAAATAATCCTTAAAAATGCCTAATTCAGGAATGGTTGACATACAGTGTTGTATTAGTTTCAGATGTACAGTTGTGATTCAGTAACTCTTTCATTTCTCAGTGCTCACCACCATAAGTATGATTACCATCTGTTACCATACTGCAAAATTATTGACCATGTTCTGAGACACCATTTTCTAATGAACTTCTAAGAAAACTAAAGCGATACTTCATTTAAGCTGTGTTGTACCACTGAAGTATTAGTTGTAAGGTGTATTCAGATTTCTGAGATAGTAAAATACGGGAAAAATATGGAAAAAAGGGTCTTTTAGAAACAGTGAAATATGGGTTCTTGTTTTTTTTAGTTTGTGGTCTAGCATCAGCTGTTACTGCAGGTTTATTCTAAACCCTATCAGAAATGCTGGAACCTGGGATTTTGCTAATTGCCGAAAAGGTAATTCCATGTTGTTTGAACACGTTGGGGTGATTCTTGACTTGTGGCAAGAGGGAAACCTGCATGAATAGGAAAGAGTGACAGAAACCGCTGAGTTACACTTGGCGGGGGACTGGAGAGCACAGGCTTAGGAAGGAGGGGAGAGCCACTGTGGTAGCAAGAAGCAGTGTCGCAGGAGGTCTTTCCCACCACCGATGGCGGGACCTTGAGTGAAGCGTTTAGTGGGCCCAGGTCTTCCCTTTCTGTTCATGAAGCCAGGGCCGGGCGTTCTGTGGTTCACCAGCTCTAGGGTCTGGAGACACGAGACCAAAGACTTTGTGACTCTCAAACCTTCACAGACCTGCAGATGTCTGGCTGTTTAACATCCCACTTATTAGCTGGCCAGCTCTTGTATGGACGTGTGTCCTCATACCCCAAGCTGTGTAATATTCCCATTTGCCCTAGAGAGGACTTCAGCATTGTTGGTCTGTGTTCTGGCCTGGAATTCCCTCAGGACTGTCATGGTGCCTTAGGTCAGCCCCGTTCCCTTCCCGTTCGTCACATAGTTTACTGGACACCTGCATGTGGTTGGCTCTTAACCTTCCCTGGGAATGAGGGAAGTAAAGGTAACGGCAGGTTTAGCCATTGGCATGTTAGGTTATTTGCAGATGAATTCTAAAGGTTTTAGAGTTTGGAGTAAAAATAACATTGGAACCATGGGAAATGGGATGAGAAAAGGGGAGAAATGAACTTTCTCTCCCAGAGAATTGAGTGAATTTCTTATACTGGGATGATGAGACTGTGGCTCAGGAGATGGCGTGGAAGGGGTCTGGAGCCAGGCTCGGGGGCCCAGGTCCTGTGTGTACGGTCGGCAGCTGGGAATAGCTGGTGCATTTTTAGATGCTCGAGAAGAAAGAAGTGAATAGTTTTGTGACATGAAAATTCCACGAAATTCGACTTCGTGTCTGTGGTTTTATTGGCACAGAGCCATGCTCCTAGCTTGGCATGTTATCTGTGGGAGTTTTGGGGTCACAATGGCAACATCAAGGAGTTGGCATAGAGGCAGTGTTTACTCTCTGGTCCTTGAAGAAAGAGCTTGCCCTGGTTTAAAAAAAAAAAAAACCACTCTTCCCAGAGAGGTGATAGTGTTGCGCTACCCAGCACAGTCAGTAAAGAAGAGGCTTTGAGCTTTGAGGCTTTGAGCTCTGGAGGGTGTAGGATCTGATTTTTTTATTGAAGTCTGCTTGATTTTCTTTTGTTTTAACAGAGATACCGCACGAAGCCCTACTGCTGCAGCCTCTGTAAATACTCCACGAAAGTGCTCGCCTCGTTCAAGACTCATTTACATCGGTGCCACGAGGACGACATCGACCAGGAGCTGGTGATCCCCTGCCCGAACTGTGTATTCTCTTCTCAACCCAAAACTGTGGGAAGGCACTTCAGAATGTTCCACGCACCTGTCCGGAAAGTCCAGAACTACACAGTGAATATTTTAGGTGAAACGAAATCTTCGAGGAGCGATGTGATAAGTTTCACATGTTTGAAGTGTAACTTTTCAAACACGTTGTACTACAGTATGAAGAAGCACGTGCTGGTAGCTCATTTCCACTACTTAATTAGCTCCTACTTTGGCCTGCGGACTGAGGAAATGGGCGAGCGGCCGAGAGCTGAGGACAGCCTTTCTGCCGAGAAGATGCCGCCGTCTGACAGGTATTACTGTAAAAAATGCAGCGCCAAGGCCAGCAGCCAGGACGCTCTAATGTATCATATCTTGACATCGGACACACACAGGGATTTGGAGAATAAGCTTAGATCCGTGATTTCCGAGCATATTAAGAAGCCTGGACTTTTGAAGCAAATGCACATCGCTCCAAAACCAGTGGCCCCTTTGGCTGTGCCACCAAACAGCAGCGCTCCGGGCCTCGCGGCCACATCCCCTTGTTTTCGTCTCGCCTTGCCTCAGAGCAGCCAGAGCCAGCCCGTGGTCCAGCCCGTGCAGGGCCCGGTCCCGCCAGTGACAGTGGCCGTGGGCACTTCTGCAAGCCTCACCCACTCTCCGCCTGCTGTGGCTCAGTCCCACGTGACTCTGGTCTCCAGTCCTTTGCCTCCCTCTGCTCCGCAGCCCGTCTTTCTTTCTCACGGAGTCCCACTTACTCAGTCAGCAAACCCTCCTGTGTTGCCCTTGAGCCAGCCAGTGGGACCTGCAAATAAGCCTGTTGGAGCCGGCGTCCTCCCCATAAACCAGGCCATCCGCCCTGGGGCTTTACCGCTTAGCCAGCCTGCCGGGCCTGGAGTTCTTTCTGTCAACAGGCCTGCCGGGCCTGGCGTCCTTCCCGTCAATCCATCTGTCACCCCCGGGGTTCTTCAGGCAGTGTCGCCGGGCGTGATTTCCGTGAGTCGGACGGTCCCGTCGGGGGTCCTTCCTGCAGGCCAGATGACCCCTGCTGGAGTGATCCCTTCGGGACAGACAGCCACTTCTGGGGTTCTTCCTGCTGGCCAGGTGGTCCAGTCAGGAGTTCTCCCCATTGGCCAGACGGCCCCCTCAGGGGTTCTCCCCACTGGGCTGACGGTCCCGTCACGGGTTCTCCCTCCTGGCCAGACGGTCCCGCTGAGGGTGCTGCCTGCAGGCCAGGTGGTCCCACCTGGGCTCCTTTCTCCCAACCAGACAGTCTCGTCAGGTGTTCTGCCTGTGAGCCAGGGTATCAGTTCTGGGGTTCTTCAGCTTAGTCAGCCTGTCATGTCAGGTGTGCTCCCTGTGGGCCAGCCAGTGAGACCTGGGGTCCTGCAGCTTAACCAGTCCGTGAGCACCAGCATTCTGCCTGCACATCAGCCGGTGAGACCTGGTGCTTCTCAGAGCACCGCGTTCCTCACGTCGGGCTCCATTCTCAGACAGCTCATTCCCACAGGGAAGCAGGTGAACGGGATTCCCACGTACACGCTTGCCCCCGTGTCTGTCACTTTGCCTGTGCCTCCAGGAGGTGTTGCCACTGTGCCCCCGCCCCAGGTGCCCATCCAGCTCCTGCAGTCGGGCACGGCTGCCCAGATGGCCAGCACCGTGGCCAGCATGCCGTCTCCTCCGGTGGTGGGAAATGCCGCCCAGAATATGTTCGTTCAGGCCTCTCCGTCGGCCGCAGAAGCGAACCAGGCGCTCAAACAGGCGAAGCAGTGGAAAACCTGTCCGGTTTGCAACGAGCTCTTCCCTTCCAACGTCTACCAGGTTCACATGGAGGTGGCTCACAAGCACAGTGAACCCAAGGCCGCTGAGAAGCTGGAGCCTGAGAAACTGGCCGCGTGTGCACCGTTTTTGAAGTGGATGAGGGAGAAGACGGTCCGGTGTCTCTCCTGTAAGTGCTCGGTGTCCGAGGAAGAGCTCATCCATCACTTGCTAATGCACGGCCTGGGCTGCTTGTTCTGTCCCTGCACTTTCCATGACATCAGAGGCCTTTCAGAGCACAGTCGGACTGTGCACCGAGGGAAGAAGAAGCTGCCTGTGGATTATAGTAACAAAGGTTTTCAGTTGGATCTCGATGCTAACGGCAACCTGATGTTCCCCCATCTTGATTTCATTACTGTATTGCCAAAGGAAGAGCTCGGGGAGCGGGAAGTCTACTTGGCCGTGCTGGCTGGGATACACTCCAAGTCCCTCGTGCCCGTGTATATCAAAGTGAGGCCCCAGACGGAGGCCGCGTCTGGGAGCCCCGGCAAACAAGCACTGACTTGTCCCTTTTGCTTTGGCACCTTGGTGACGACCGAGGCGTATGAGTTGCACTTGAAGGAGAGGCACCACATCACACCGACGGTCCACACCATCCTGAAATCTCCGGCGTTCAAGTGCATCCACTGCTGCGGGGTCTACACCGGCAACATGACCCTGGCCGCCATCGCCATCCACCTGCTGCGCTGCCGGAGCGCCCCGAAGGACAGCAGCTCGGATCTGCAGGTCCAGCCCAGCTTCGTCGAGAACAGCGAAGTGCTCTTAGTCAACGGCGAGGTGGTCCACGACTCCGGTTTCCCCGTGAAGAGAAAGCTGCCCGATGGCCACTCTGGGGCGGAAGACCAGCGGGAGGCGGAGGAGCGACCTCTCGTCGTCAGCAGCGACGCGGCCCCAGCTCCCGAGAAGGTGGCGAGTGCATTGCCTTTGAAAAGGCAGAGGAGTGACGTGAGGACAGAGGGGCCGCTCGCCAGCGAAGATGCGCTTCAGATTTTAGCTTTAAACCCTAAAAAATACGAGGACCGTTCGTATGAAGAAAAAAAGCAGTTTCTTAGAGACTATTTCCACAAGAGACCGTATCCTAGTAAAAAGGAAATCGAACTTCTTTCTTCCCTCTTGTGGGTGTGGAAAATCGACGTGGCTTCATTTTTTGGAAAAAGAAGATACATTTGCATGAAAGCAATAAAAAACCACAGGCCTTCTGTCCTTTTAGGCTTTGATATGTCTGAACTTAAAAATGTTAAACACAGGTTGAACTTTGAGTATGAGCCACAAAGCCTGTAAAAAAACAAATTAGGCAATCTAAAGTATTAGATAACTGGTGGTTTTTCTCAATTGAGATTTAAAATGTTATTTTCTTCACTGTATGTCGAACTAATCAACTTCAGTGGTCTTTATGCTGCTCTGTAGATTTATTTCAGGTGCTCGGAAAGACTTCTGCGTAAGAGAAGCCAATAGTTCTTTCAGATTTATTGTTTCCTGCAGTTTGATTTTGTAACAAGTATTTTTAGTTCTTCCCCGTCATGTAAATTAAATCCTTGGATCTTTCATGCACGTCTTGTTTCCCAGTAGTGTCAGTACGGTAGGATGAAAGCGGAAATCTGTGTCTGTGTTTTCGTTGAAGGAACTTGATTAACCGCGCTGAGCTCCCTCAGTTAGCATCACGCGTGGCGGCCAATGGTGAGCGTCCGTGTTGAGAAGTGAGTTCACACCCGCTGATGCGTGTGGTTCCCTGAGGATGCATTAACTTATGCTGGCTTCTTCGCAAGGTACTAGCTTCCTAGGTGATGATTTTGATTTACATTTCTTCAGGGTTGTCCTAGCAGCTGTTTTGTCATAAATCCTAGAAAACCAAATGTTTTCCTTTGTTAAGATTGTGCCGAATCTGAAGCCCGCTATTTAGCTCATAAGAGTAATTTTACAAATAAAGCAATTCGGTGGGTGCAGAAATGCTTTTTGGTGTAGACTTCTTCCCCCTTTTATACGGTGGTAAGTCATTTCTCCATTCAAAAGTAAGACAATAAATTTTTAGTGCCTTTAGCATAAATGCTGAACACACACACAAACTCCTCCTAACCGGAAAGTTGATAAACCAGTGAAGGGGAAGGACCATGTTACTCAGGAATCAAATTTTTACCCCTGAGTGTGGTTACTAACCGAAATGTAGACATAGGTTTTCAGGGGGCAAAGCGAAATGAGTAGAGGGAGAGCTGTCTCCGTGTTGGTATATTAAATCTTGTGACCATTTCCTAGAGGTAAACACGTCTGTTCTGGAGAAATGGGCTTTCCTGTAGCCCAGTGGTCTGGCTGGATGGGATGTGGCATCATTAAGGATCTCCACTGTGGTCCTGTCCTTTGTGCAGTTAAACCTCCGGGGTTTTCCCCTCCCCCTGCAAAGAATAACTCAAAGCACGAGAAGCAGTGATGGAGACCAGCCAGTGTAGACCTGAAGTCCAGTTCCGGGTCGCACCTGGCAGAGGCACCTGTCCGGCATACTCAGAGGATGTGACAGTCTCTGGGAAGTAAGATGATGTTACCATATGGATTTTAAAACCTAGAATACTTGCATGTAATTGCTGTAATGTGCATTTTGAGGCAGTTGTGAAACTGGTCTGTGATTGTTGGTGTGCTCTGTTGTAAATCCAAAAAGAGCTTGTTGAAGTTTATTTTTTTTTTAACCTATTGTTTCAGAGTGTCTATTTTGAATTAAAATTTGTTATACCACTGCAAACAGAACCGTTTATTTCTTTGAACAGGTTCATCACTGTGACTCAAGAGTAATCTGAATGTGGAAGTAGACACCACATTTATTTGCTGAAAAACATTACTTGTCACTGTGAAAGCATAACTGGAAAGGGCCAGTGAGTCACCTCCGTGCCCACAAGAGACGTAGCTAGAGATTCTTGATGGGTCTGTAATGTTGGCCTCCAGCGGTCCAGGCGGACGTCGGGTAGCCACGAGCTTGCCTGTGTCGAGGCTGCGCCGGGTCGTGTCAGTGTGCTGGGTGTTGTGTCGGTCTCTTCGGTGGTTGATGCTCCTTTGATTCCCCCCCCCGCCCCCCGCCATCAGCATGCCGCCTCCACCAGGGACTCTGCCTCCCAGTCAGACCCTCTCGGGAGGCCCGTCGGTCTGCTTCCCGTAATCACGGAACGGCAGCTTTTCACGCAGCTGAGGGATCTGGACGTGACGTCTTGGGCCTCAGCCTCACCTGAAGGCTCTCGAACGTTCTCGTCAAAAAGCCGCAGGTGGATGACCCGGGAAGGGCAGAGGCATGAGCTGGAGCGTAGCGGGAGTGGGGAGGAGGCCCAGAGCACTGGGGCATAGCAGCCCCCCAGGGCTGCGGGCGCAGAAGGCAGGGTGACGGCCACAGGGTTGTGGGGAGGGCCTGCCCTTAGCTGCTGCTGTGACACGGGCCCCAGGGCGAGTCTCTGATGGCAGGAGGCACCGTGCCGGGAGCTTTCAGGGCTGGGCCCGGCAGCCTAGGCAGGCAGAAGCTCAGGGCGGTGCCCAGGGACGGTGCCGGCTGCAGGCCCGGCCTGGGTGCCGGAGTCGCAGAGAATGAGCTGGCCTGCAGCATGGCCGCCGGCTCTCCCTTCACCTCCGTCGCGGAGACCAAGCAGAGACGAGCTGTGAAGAAGCCAATCTGGTCCCAGAAAGCCAGTGGGGAGCCAGAATTCCCTTGTCCACACGCCCCCAGATAACCCAGAAACAGCCTGCGGAGCTGCTGTACCGCCACACTGGCAGGGAGGGTTCTCCAGAGCTCTTCTAGAATGTTCCACATCAGGCAAGTGCAGGTGCCACCCGGCCTCATTGGTGTTGGGTGCACGTCATCCTTTCCTCAAATTCAGGTCAGTTCAATCTTGCAAAAGTCCATGTGGTTCTTGTTCTTTATGAGTTCTGGGTGCGACTTCTGGAAATTCTGGGCCGCGGCTGTGCCTTCACCGACCTTGTCTTGCTTGCAGAGGCGGCAGCCCAGGCGAGGGCCCCGGCAGGCGAGTGCTCCGTGAGGCCGCCAGCAAGTTCCCGGGCGAGGGCGGCCGTGAGTCGCCCGCCTGCTCTTAGGCCCTCCTCCGACAGGTGCTTTAGCCTGGGGATTACTGCGTGCGTCTAGATTTAATAGCTCATTAAACAGAGCGACACAGAACTCTTAAGAAAAAGAAGAAAAATGAGGCTTCAAACTCCAACCTGGTTTTTATTCTAGTTTTTAAGCCGTGTTTCTAGACATTTGTCAGCTGTTGCTATCGCTAGGAAATGGGCCGAACACTTGAAAAATAGCACCAATGATAGCATCACTGTGTTGGGCTCTGCTGGGGGGCACTCTGCACCCTAACGGTTGGTCCTCACGGCACCCCTGCATCTTACACGGAGATGGTGCATATGGGGGGGCCGTGCGTAGGGAGGGAGCCAGGAAGGTGGAAGGGCAGCCGTAGTGCTGGGAGAGCTTCATGCTCTAGATGGGTGAGACTGTTGCCTCTTCATCTGCATTTCACAACGGAGAAGTGGGGTCAGAGGTGGAGGGACCAGCTGGCCCAGTTTGCTCTGGACTTCCCGTCTGGGCAAGCTGGTCACCTTGCTGAAGGCTGGTTTACTCCCCAGGGTGACCCGTCCCTAACAATAGTGCCACATTGCCTCCTACTCTGCTACTCTCTCCAGATGCAGGCCTGGCTCTTGGTGTACCGAGACCTATAGGGCATCCTGGTAAAGTAGAAAGACCTTAGAAAATTGACGAGAATGAGACTAAAAATATGTTGTATGTGTCCACCGTATTGTCACGCAGTAGTCACCAGTCATTCGTTCATTCCAGTGGTCTACAGACACATTTCGAGGGCAGATCATCTAGAAGGTGCTAAGTAGTAGCTCAGGGGAGCTTTTCATGGCCTTTAAAGAAGGCGCCCCTGACCACTTTGTCCCACTCAAAATCCTGAGCTTTATGTTTATTTTTAAATTAAAAAAATACTTGGAGTCCTTTTCAGAAGGGAAGTTTTTCCAATAAAAATTTAAAATTTTATTAAAATTTAAATTATAAACCAAACTTCAGCAACCATATAAGCATATTTACTACAAGTAAACTAAGATTGTGTGGTCTTCCATTCAAATACAAATTCAGAATTCGTTGTCATGAATGACTATGTATTTTCAGAAATTGGTGGTTTACAGCTTACAATCCATGATCTGGGAAATTTAATATAATGTTAAATAATTTACCATTTACCTACAAGTAAGCTAGAGAAAATTGAATAACTAATAGCAATGAATAGCAAGGTTTTAATGGTTCAGTTTTTAAGACAACTTTTCCGTATAGGCCTCATTTTTCTATCTCAAAAGAGAATATTGTTAGTTGAGCTATAAAATCCATAAAAAGTTTGCCAGTTTACAGATAAGTTGCCTCATTTTGCTTCCCCAACCTCCTTCAAAGCAGCTTTCAAAAATTGAGATTGAAGACATGGAAATTCCTACGCTGTCTATGAAATAGTGGCTCAGAGAAGAGCTTCAGAAGATAAGCAGGAACGCCCATGCTCCCAGCAGCCACACTCGTGTGTTAGTGTGATCACCCAGATGGTGTCATGGACGAGGGAGAGAGCTTTCAAGCAGATTTGGTTAGGGTCTTCTTGTCATGAGGAAAGTGTCTTTGGTCCTAAAAAGGGCAGGAGACATCTACAGTTGGCTGTTTGTGGAAGAGGACTTATGAAGATGGGATATTCAGAAGAGAGCATTTGAAGGGAATCATGCACTTTGGAGGGAAGCTAATTTCTGGTTATTTTTGAAAACTAACTTTGGGGCACCTGGGTGGCTCAGTGGGTTGGGCGTCTGCCTTCGGCTCAGGTCACGATCCCAGGGTTTTGGGATCCAGCCCCGGTCGGACTCTCCGCTCCTGCTCCTCCCCCCAACTTGTCTTCTTGCACACACTGTATGTGCTCTCTCAAATTAATAAAAAACACTTTGTCTAGGATTTATAAGTGCTTTCAGATGACTGAGTGGAGTGAAGATGTGTCAGTAAGGTAGCTTACACAAGTGGAGGCCTAGTAATGGATGCGGAAGTTTCGGACATACTGGAGGAGCCCCTGGTCATTCCCAGCCTGGGACTGGCAGCTCCACTCTGGCCACACGACACCGTGTTGCACCCACAAAGGCCTTTCAGCTACATTCAGTTCCAAGGTGCTCTTGTGACTTAGAAAACCGAGAATGTTGGGCGCCTGGGCAGCTCAGTCGCTGAAGCGTCTGCCTTCAGCTCAGGTCCTGGTCTCAGGGTCCCGGGATCGAGCCCCGCATCGGGCTTCCTGCTAGGCAGGGAGCCTGCTTCCCCTTCTGCCATTCCCTCTGCCTGTGTGCTTGCTCTCACTCTCTCTGTCAAATAAATAAACCAAATCTTAAAAAAGAAAATTAAGAACCTCATATGAACTGATGTTGCTCCTACAGTGGCTCGAGGGTTCCGTCTCCGGGGCTCAGTCTATTTCACTGTGGATTTCATTTTTATTTGCATGTGATGGTCGTGACCATTTCATCCAGGACGGTTCTGACTTAGAGGTGAGCAGGAAGCACAAGTCACACGTTGGCGCGCGTTCCCGCCGTCTCCTAGCCGAGTTCCAGCTGTCCTGGCATCTGATACAGTCTGTGCTGATTTGATGACTAGAGATAAAGTTTGAGATGCTAAGAATAGATTTATTGTTACCAAAATATTAAATGAGTCAATTCAGCATTTTAAAGATTTTTTTTAAGGTTTTATTTATTTATTTGACAGACAGAGATCACAGAGAAGCAGGCAGAGAGAGGAGGAAGCAGGTTCCCTGCTGAGCAGAGAGCCCGATGCGGGGCTTGATCCCAGGACCCTGGGATCATGACCTGAGCCGAAGGCAGAGGCTTTAACCCATTGAGCCACCCAGGCGCCCCTCAATTCAGCATTTCAGAAACTAAAATGAAAAACTTGGTGAATTCGGTATGAGACCTATTTGGTAATAAAACTTTAATGATCCTGGGACATTACCATGTGTGTAAGTTCTGATCTGTTTGATTCCCACTTAGAAATAAATCCTTAAATATACATTTAGAACTGGATCAAAATACCTACTAATGTCTGAGAGACTTAGTATAATTTAAACAATATCCCCTAACTTCTCAGTATTTAAGAAGTTCTGAAAATGAACTTATTTTAACCATATTGTATGTGAGAACGGATGCCAAGTTCTTGTCCCATATGTTGGGTTTTCCATTTACAAAATGGCAAGGAATGGGACAGTGATTCCTTCCTTGTTTCATAAGAAATGGCCTCAGTACAATCACAGTTTATTTTCCATGCACTAGAAATAGAAAATGGGTGTCGCTTGCTAAAGAGTTCGTTAGCGAGCTGCTCACCTGCAGTGGCCTGTGTAAGGATAAGTTTGCCTGCAACTTGTTTTCCCACAGGATTACCAGGGGCTGCACAGACTAGCCACGGGGCCCCTGGGGGTGCTCAGTCCGTTGTGCGTCCAGCTCTGGATTTCAGCTCAGATCATGGTCTCGGTGGTGAGGTGGGGCCGGCGTCTGGCCCTGCGCTCCGTGCAGTCCTGCTTGAGATGCTCCTCCCCCGCCCCTGCCCCTGCTTGTGTGGACTCTCTCTCTCAAATAAACAAAGTCTTCAGAGAATTATATATTATATACAAAATAGAATAGACTAGACAGGCAGATGCAAAGAGTTGGGAACATGGCATATTCTCCATAACCATATTTGTGGGTTTTTTTCTTTTTTAAAGCAGGCTCCATCCATGCCCAATGTGGAGCTTAAACTCAGGACACCAAGATCAAGAGTCACATGCTCTCCCCTCAAGCCAGCCAGGCGGCCCCATAACAGTCGTCTTGCTCTCTGACATCAAAGTCTGCCTCAGTCAGGTTATCGGGTAGCGTTGCTTAAATCAAACTACTTAGATTAGCATAAAAATCTTGAGACATTTCTTTCCTTGCTCCTCTCTGCACCCCCTCACTGACCAGGTCCGTCTGCCTATGATGGTAACAGTGTGCAGGAAGAGGGTCAGATTGGTTAATTTTCCTTCCTTCAAGGTTTAATATTTAGGGGGGCCTGGGCAGCTAGGTGATGAAGTGTCTGACTCTGGGTTTCGGATAGGTCACGAGCTCAGGGTTGTGAGATCAAGCCCAGAGTTGGGCCCCGTGCTCAGCTCAGTGTCCCCTTCCCTCTGCTCCTCCCTCCCACCTCCACTCTCTATCTTGAAAGAAAGAGAGAGAGAGAGAGAGAGAAAGAGAAAGTATTTTAAAAAATAAGTGAAATTTAATATTTCTTTAAAAAATTAAGCTGCTACCCTTAACTTGATAATGTTCTATTCCTCCGATGGTGTTTTCTCATTAAAACTCTGTGGGCATCCTCTGAGATTATCAGCAATGTTACAGTGTTTTGTAAATATTTCACTAAAGGCATAACTTTGCATCTCTTTCTTCCTAAAGCAATAAAGGCTCTTTGGACCAAATTTCCCTGGGTCTATGCTGTATGCATGTGTCTGCCTCTCAAGGCTTATGTTGACTTAGATGACATGTCTGGGAGGAGAAAGATGCTAAGAAAGAAGCAAAGGGCGCTTGAGGCCCAATAAAACAAGATGAAGGGCTTCAGCTGCTGAACACACTCCTTGTGGCTTTCCCAAGGGATCTTTCTGAACACAGGGCGCCCCGCTTTTCCGTTGTCTGCTCCATTCACTCTTGGGTCAGGGTAAGGTACGCTTCCATTTACAAGACCGGCAGCCACTGCAGGTCCAGCATCTAAGAGGGTGAGGCCAGAATAAGTTACTCTGACTACATAAGTTTGGCTGAACGTGGTCTTCATTACTGTATGACATGGATTTCTAAAATATGCGAAATCAGTCATTAATGTTGGACCGAAAAACTTCTAGTGACTCAACCCTTCACTTGGAGGCTCCTAGAGATTTAAATTCTAACATGTGGTTTCTAGCCAGGCACTGATAGCCTGAGATGGGAGGAAAGTAAGTTGAGCAAATAGGTTTTTTCCTCACCTTGCAAATTCAGTTGGAATGTGAATATTGAGATAGGTTAAATTCCATATAGCTTGTAATTAAAATATATGACCACGTCTTAGTGTTTAAATCACAGCAGTGCTGGAGATAGAACCCAAACCCACCCAGCGCGGCACCCACACACGCATCACCTCTATCCTGAAGAGCTTCAAGACTGTCTAAAGCTTTGGTCTGTAATAAACATTACTTCAGGATTAACTAAAATTACGCATTTAGTTTATGAATAGAATTGTTAAAAAGCTTGTAATGACTCAAAAGAAGAGCGTGGGGTACTAGCCTGATAATTGGAATAGCCAAACTGGGAACACGGAACGCTTACGTCTTTAAGTTGACAGAAGTTGCTTAATAGAAGTGACCACAGGTTCGCCTCGGTTAGCTGCTTTCTTGTTCCTCCGTTACCGCCATTTGTGCGACCTCGGGGGACGCGGGAGCACGGGCTGGGGTGCTCTCCGCACGTGTTCATCTTAAAGCGCACGGATCGCGAGCCTCTCCATCCTCGGCGGTGTGCCGTGCCGTGTGTGCGGGCGGCCTGTTGGAGTGCCCCGTGCGGGTGTGGACGGGCACGGCCAGCCACCCCAGGGTCTCTCCCTGCGGCCGCGCCTTCGCTCCGGACAGCCTCCGGAGTGCCGGCAGAGTGGGCAGGCGACAGCCGGGGGGACACAGCTCCCCGCGCGCCTGCATCATAACCTGAGCTGGACACCTGTCCCCTGGTGACTACCGGCCTGGACAGACCGGTGAGCAGGGAAACGTTCTTTAAAGACACTTTCCGAGAACTCCCGTGAGAAGTAGGCGGGCGAGTTTGCTGCTTCAGTCCGCGTGGCTCGTGGGTGTGTGCCTCGCACCTGCGGGCTGTGCCCTCCTGGCCCTGTCCGTCCTGGG
Source organism: Taxidea taxus jeffersonii (assembly GCA_003697995.1). Taxonomy (NCBI): domain Eukaryota; kingdom Metazoa; phylum Chordata; class Mammalia; order Carnivora; family Mustelidae; genus Taxidea; species Taxidea taxus. Next base: position 33,751 of record RCUC01111437.1, read on the forward strand.
CAAGCGGCACAAATGAGCAGACGCTCCTGGGTTGTGCGGGACCGTGGTGGGAGCCGCCTCCAGCCGGGAGCGGCCGGCCTGTCGACGGGCGGAGGCTGGTCACGACGCAGGCAGGGCTCGAGGGTGGGAAGGAGACAGGATCCGCAGGCTGCGGGGTGAGCGGAGCCCCGCGGGCGCATCTCCCTGCTCTGAACCGCGGCCGAGCTGAAATCCGGAACCTGACCTCTACCCACGCAGCCACCCGGGGCTCGAAACGACGACGACCGCACCGAGGAGAACCTGCGGCTTCCGACCCCGGCGACCCCGGGGGAGAAGATGGGGGTCCTGGTGCGCCCGCGGCCCCGCGGAGGGAAGGCGGCGCGGCAGGGCCGCGGTCGCGGATGAGGGACACCGGGTCCCGCCGGCGCCGCCGGAAGCCGGTGCAGCCCGAGCTGCCGCCAGCTGTTGCCCCTGGGAGCGCGGGGACGGCCTGCGACCCCCACGGGGCAGGTCCCCACGTCCACGAGGGGCGGGCTCTGCGCGGCGCGTGGTCGGGCCGGCCCGGGGGGCGCGCGGCTGAGCCGGGGCCGCGCGTGTCTGAGGACGCGCATCTCCGCGGGGGACCGAGCCCCAGGGGGCCTCCGTCCCGCGCCCCTGCGGCCGCCCCTGCGAGGTGGGTGACGCGGGGGCCGGCTGGGCTCGTGCCCGGGAGGCCGCACAGGTTCTGCGTCCGCGGGAAGGGCCGGGTCCGCTCCGCGCTGCTCCTCCGGGGCCTGCAGTTCGAGTCCCGTTGCTCAAGGTCCCGCCTCCCGGTCGCGCTCCGGACCGCGCTCGGGTCAGCGAAGGCGCAGCACGTTTGTGGGGACATCAGTGTGGCTGGTGACAGCCCTCCGGGGCCCTTCGAGCAAGACCCCACAGACCCCCGCAGATGCACGGGGTCGTGGTCCCGACGGGCTCCGGCGCGGCGGGGAAGCGGGACGCGTGTGGCGCGGGGAGGGCGGTCCCGGGGCGACGCGCTGGGGCCCCCGCGCTGCTCCAGGGCTCGCCGCTGCCATTCGCGCGCCTGCGCTTTCCTAGTTTCAAGTTTTTGTCGAAATTCCGGTGTCGTCGTAGTTTCAGGAGTAGAATCCACGGGTCGGTCACTCCCCTACGAACCCGGTGCTCGTCCCGAGCGCCTCCTTAATGCCCATCCCCCATCTAGCCCGTCCCCCACCCGCCTCCTCTCCCCAACCCTGGGTTTGTTTCTATCCTTAAGAGTCTGTTTAGGGTTTGCCTGTCTTTCGTTCCTTCCTCCCAGGTTCATCTGCTTCGTTTCTTAATTTCCACAGATGAGTGAAACCGCCCGGAATTTGTCTTTCTCTGACCCGCGTCCTACGGCAGAACAGCCTCCAGTTCCCTCCACGTCGTTGCAAATGGCGAGGTTTCACGTTTGATGGCTGCATAGTATTCCACTGTGTATATAGACCACGTCTCCTCTATCCGTTCATCGCCGGTGCACATGTGGGCTCTTCCCACAGTTTGGCTGTTATGGACGTTGCTGCTGTAAGCACTGCGGTGCATGTGCCCCTTCGGATCTGCACTTTTGTATCCTTTGGGGAAATACCCAGGAGTGCAGATGCTGGGTCCTAGGGTAGCCCTGTTTAACTTCTTGAGGAACCTCCATACTGTTCTCCACAGTGGCTGCACCAGCCTGCATTCCCACCAACAGTGTAGGGGGGCTCCCCTTTCTCCACGTCCTCGCCAACACCTGTTTGTTGTGTTGTTTTTTTTTTAATTTTTAAAAAATTTTTATATAAACATATAATGTAACCCCACCACCCTCTCCCAACACCCCTCCCCCCCACCCCCCTCAGTTTGTTTTATGACATTAAGAGTCTCCTTTGGTTTGTCTCCCTCCCAATCCCATCTTGTTTCATTTTTTCTTTTCCTACCCCCTTAGCCCCCACCCCCGTTGCATCTCCACTTCCTCATATCACAGAGATCATATGATAGTTGTCTTTCTCCGATCGACTTATTTCGCTAAGCATAATACCCGCTAGTTCCATCCATGTCGTCGCAAATGGTAAGATTTCATTTCTTTTGATGGCTGCATAGTATTCCATTGTATATATATACCACCTCTTCTTTATCCATTCATCTGTTGATGGACATCTAGGTTCTTTCCATAACTTGGCTATTGTGGACATTGCTGCTATAAACATTCGGGTGCACGTGCCCCTTTGGATCACTACGTTTGTATCTTTAGGGTAAATACCCAGTGATACAATTGCTGGATCATAAGGTAGCTCTATTTTCAACTTTTTGAGGAACCTCCATGCTGTTTTCCAGAGTGGCTGCACCAGCTTGCATTCCCATCAACAGTGTAGGAGGGCTCCCCTTTCTCCACATCCTTGCCAGCATCTGTCATTTCCTGACTTGTTCATTTTAGCCATTCTGACTGGTGTGAGGTGGTATCTCATTGTGGTTTTGATTTGTATTTCCCTGATGCCCAGTGATATGGAGCACTTTTTCATGTGTCTGTTGGCCATCTGGATGTCTTCTTTGCAGAAATGTCTGTTCATGTCCTCTGCCCATTTCTTGACTGGATTATTTGTTCTTTGGTGTTGACTTTGCTCTTTATAGATTTTAGATACTAGCCCTTTATCTGATATGTCGTTTGCAAATATCTTCTCCCATTCTGTCAGTTGTCTTTTGGTTTTGTTAACTGTTTCCTTTGCTGTGCAGAAGCTTTTGATCTTGATGAAGTCCCAATAGTTCATTTTTTCCCTTGCTTCCCTTGCCTTTGGCGTTGTTCCTAGGAAGAAGTTGCTGCGGCTGAGGTCGAAGAGGTTGCTGCCTGTGTTCTCCTCAAGGATTTTGATGGATTCCTTTGTCACATTGAGGTCCTTCATCCATTTTTAGTCTATTTTCATGTGTGGTGTATGGAAATGGTCCACTTTCATTTTTCTGCATGTTGCTGTCCAATTTTCCCAACACCATTTGTTGAAGAGGCTGTCTTTTTTCCATGGATATTCTTTCCTGCTTTGTCGAAGATTAGTTGACCATAGAGTTGAGGGTTTATTTCTGGGCTCTCTATTCTGTTCCATTGATCTATGTGTCTGTTTTTGTGCCAGTACCATACTGTCTTGATGATGACAGCTTTGTAATAGAGCTTGAAGCCTGGAATTGTGATGCCACCAACTCTGGCTTTCTTTTTCAACATTCCTTTGTCTATTCGAGGTCTTTTCTTGTTCCATATAAATTTCAGGATTATTTGTTCCATTTCTTTGGAAAAATTGGATGGGATTTTGATAGGCATTGCATTAAATGTGTAGATAGCTTTAGGTAGCATAGACATTTTCACAATATTTATTCTTCCAATCCATGAGCATGGAACATTTTTCCATTTCTTTGTGTCTTCCTCAATTTCTTTCATGAGTACTTTATAGTTTTCTGAGTATAGATTCTTTGCCTCTTTGGTTAGGTTTATTCCTAGGTATCTTATGGTTTTGGGTGTAATTGTAAATGGGATTGACTCTTTAATTTCTCGTTCTTCTGTCTTGTTGTTGGTGTAAAGAAATGCAACTGATTTCTGTGCATTGATTTTATATCCTGACACTTTACTGAATTCCTGTACAAGCTCTAGCAGTTTTGGAGTGGAGCCTTTTGGGTTTTCCACATATAGTATCATATCATCTGCAAAGAGCGATAGTTTGACTTCTTCTTTGCCGATTTGGATGCCTTTAATTTCTTTTTGTTGTCTGATTGCTGAGGCTAGGACTTCTAGTACTATGTTGAATAGCAGTGGTGATAGCGGACATCCCTGCCGTGTTCCTGACCTTAACGGAAAAGCTCTCAGTTTTTCTCCATTGAGAATGATACTTGCCGTGGGTTTTTCATAGATGGCTTTGATAATATTGAGGTATGTGCCTTCTATCCCTACACTTTGAAGAGTTTTGATTAGGAAGGGATGTTGCACTTTGTCAAATGCTTTTTCAGCATCTATTGAGAGTATCATATGGTTCTTGTTCTTTCTTTTGTTAATGTA
>RCUC01111438.1:0-19437 GCA_003697995.1 Taxidea taxus jeffersonii
TTGCCATGGTGCCCAGAGGATGCTTTAGGAATAAGCTTCTCATTTCCAGAATCAGATTAAGAAGTTGTATTCTCCTAGGTTCAAATCCACACTCCACCGTTTACTAGCTGATTGACCCCTGAGCAAGATACTTCACCAAAATCTGTTTTATTACCTACAAAACTGCAATCATAATGTATACTTCTTGGGTTACAGTGAGGATTATGTGATATATATGCACTGAAAATATTTAGCAGACTTCTGGACACATGAGATGTCTTTAAAACAGAATAGTTCATTTTCTTTTAATAATAATAATAAAAAAGGGAGGGAGAGAAAAGACCAACACTGTACAGACTCTACAGAGGTATCAGATAATATGCTAGATGTTTTATATACTATCTCATGTAATACTCTTAACAATGAATCAAGGTGAAAAAAATCACTTTTTTAAAGTAAACTAAAAATGTGGTTCATAACAGTGTGTTAAGAGCTGGTATTCAAACCCACTTCTGTATCTCTAAAGCCTAAATATTCTTTTCAATACATCACACTTTGAAATATAATGATTTTTGTACAAGTATATCCATTAATCCCCAAAGCCTTGAATAGTATGGCCAAATGGAACTTGAATAGTTTCACATTCAGCAATGTTAAATTTATAATTTATATAGTTTTTAAAGAATAAGGCTGAATCAAACATATTATGGTCTACTCAAAACCACTGATATACTAGTATTTTATTTTTTTTTAAGATTTATTTATTTATTTGAGACAGAAAAAGAGAGAGACCACAGAGGGAGAGGCAGAGAGAGAAGCAGACCCCCACTGAGCAGGGAACCTGATGTGGGGCTCAATCCCAGGATCCTGGGATTATGAACTTGAGCTCAAGGTAGACACTTAACTGACTGAGCCACCCAGGTGCCCCAATGTACTAATATTTTCAATGAAACAGGCATGAACGGCTATCAGAAAGCAAAGTCACTAATTGCTACTTATGTCAAAATGATTGGGAAGCACAGTTTTATGAATGCCATTTTATTCCAGAGAATATATGCCTTTCCATATATGTATTTTTATATGTATGTTTGTATGTATAGATGCACATATAGTACATGTGTGTATATACACAGATATATCTATATACATCTCATTTTCCATTTTCCATCTTACATGAGTAACAACTGAGTAATAATAAAAGCAAAAGGTCAATCTTCTGTTCAGAATATATACCTAAACACATACACATATATTTGTATTTGTATTTATCTCTGTCTTGGACAGCAATCTGTTTATTTTGTCAGTGTTTTTCTGAAAAATGGAAAAGAAACTGCTGGTCAAAGATTCATTCTTTTTTATGGTTTTCTGTATTCAGAGGAAAAAAATGTAAAAACTCAAATATAAGAGCAATTGAAGTTCTAATACTGTCTTTAACTTAGAAACTATTGGTTGATTAGAGATATCCAGTTTGATAAACGAGAATGCAAAGTTTGCATTTTTACATAATGAAATTATATTAAGAATATTCTTATATTTCAGAAGTAAAAATAGAAACTGCTTTCAACTTCTATCAGTCTGCCATGCTATAAATATATGCACCAGATTGATAATTAAAATCCTTGTGATATGGCAAGGCAATTTTTGACCTTGATCGATATAAAGCATTTTATTAGAAATTGCATTTAACCTGCAGATGGGAAAAACCAATTAGATGCAGAATCCGGTCTTCCTGTGGTTACCTAGTTGGATTTTGCATAAACTCCCGTGAACAGATAGTCCTGAGCCATGGGTAGTATTAACAGTTATGGCTCATTTCCCTTTTTAGTAACATCTATAAGGGTTCTAAAAATGAAGTCTTTAAGTTAATTATAAATGCAAAGGCCGAAATTTAAAACCCCTTAAGAGCTAAGGTATTTTCAATTACTTCAGACTCACACATTTTGTAAAATATACTGATATGAGACATATTCCACTAATTTAATATCCCTCTATTTTCCTGTTAAGTGAGCACTGTGAGCAGTAGAGATAAAGATTACTTTAATTAAGTGTGCAATGAATCCCATAAAACTTAATTGAACACTTTATTTTCACATATATATTTTCTCTTATTCAAATGTTTTTCAGGCATGCTGTACACAATTATTTTAAAGCTTATCTTTCAAAGAATAAGCAAAAAATTTAAGACAATTCAGTGCTTTCAAATTCCCTATGGCATTAGAGAGTGACCTTTAGATTCTGAAAAGGTGAATGTTTTACATTTCTTTAAGCTGACAAGATAAACACAGAAATACATTTAAACCAAATCAGTGTTAGAATAGCCACAGCCTTCTTGGTGAATGCAGAAATAATGACTTCTAGGGATTTTGCAAACACTGAATTACTTTTCACCAATGGCCATCCACTAGGTTGCTGCCCAGGACACCTAATTTTGCTTAAATTCTGTTTTCAGAGGGACCATACAAAATATCCATTTGATAGCCAACCCCTATAGGCAGCTGGCATTCACTGTGATATGGTGTCATGTGATTACACTCCTTTCAAACAAATTACTCAGAAACTCCCACAAGCAAATCCTACAGTTGACAGGCCAGTGAAAAGGTGTATTGGCACATAACAGACGGAATGTGAGCATGTGAGAGAAACAGCCCTTTAGCCTCCCACCTTCTCCCTCTCAGCCTTAGCAACTGGCAAGATGACACCTAACTGTAACCAAGAAGATGACTATAGATGCCAGGCTCTTCTTGGTTATTCCAAGTCCTAACATGATTGATTACTGCAAACCCCAAACATAGAGCAAGTCTGTGTTTCCATAAATTCCTCCTAGAAATAGAACCAGCCTGAAGCACTGGGCTGTGGGCAGAGTGAGGTTTCGATATACCCAGCAGTTGCTCAGCAGAGAGGACAGAAAGGCTGAATGGGAGACCTGACAACAAGCAAGCCAGAGGAGGAAAGGCCTGTGGAAGACCCATAAGCTAAACTCAAGCCATAAAAAGCCTTTGCTCACCTTGGTCTGGGATGGAAGAATTCATCCAGGGGAAGATAAAACAAAAGTTTCAGTTGAATTGGTTGGGTCAGCTCTGAACTGCTTCTATGTCAAGTGTGTCTGCTTTGTGATCCAAAAAGCAGAAGCCACAAATTCACTGGCCCTTTAAAATTTCTTCGTAAAATCCTTCTCTGATTTACCTCTCTCTACCTTAAATATATATAAGTCAATTTAAAATGATTTCGTTACATAAATAACATGTTCAATAAAAACATTTCAGAAAACAAATAAAAAGGAAAATTTAAGTTGCTTGTAAAGTCACCACCAAGAAATGACCACTATCAACATCTTGGTGTATCCTTCCAGACCTACACACACCTTCATTTTAATGGCTTCGTATTATTCCACTGGGTGGATATAACAAACTTACGGCATATCCACTTCTAAGACACTTGTTTCTTTCTTGTCTTTCACTATAATAAAAAGAGGTGGAATAAGTATTTTAATAAAAAAAAGAATTCTATAATAAAATGCATATTTATTACATCCAGATGACAACAAAGTACTGGCTCACAAAGTCTATTGTTTCAAAATGATGGTTAGTTATTTTGAAGATTCAATTTAAAGAGATTTTTATGTTGTTAATGATATACTTACTGGTGTCCTAAATATTGTCACTTAAATTGCCAACACAGGACATGGATAGGGCACGCACACACTCGGCAGCCTATCCTTCTGCTTCTTTGCTTTTCTTGCTTTGTCTCTCTTCATTCCAACTCTTCTGTCCCTCTTTCCTCTTGCCATCCCTCATTCAATTTTTCTCTCTACCATCTTTTCCACCTATCTTTCTGTCCACCCATCTTTCATGTTCCATGTCTGTCCATCTAACTACTTTCCATTCCTACAGTCAACACATACATGAGCATTTACTCTTTGCTAAAGGACGTTGGCATATTAGTTGTGCTAGGTCAATAAGGAAATATTTTTCACTCTTCAATCGCTTTGTGAATAAATGCTATTCTAACACAGGATTTGTTTCCCTGTTGGTTTACATTTGGGTGAACAGTATAAGTGATTGAGGAGACATTAAAAAAAAGAATTATATTCCAAGACACTTTTACTATCTTGGGTAATCTACTCCTCTTTTATGAAAGAATTAGATTTATTCAGGTTTTTTTTTTTTTTTTACATTTTCATGTTTTGTGTATCTTTAATTTCTGAATTAACCAGTTTAGAGTACAATAATTTTATGTTATTGGTACAGTCTAAAACAAAGATTCTTCCTAAATTTGGATTCAGAGCTTTCCAAAATCTCATCAAAACAAAGTAATATGGAAAGGAAACAAAAAATGTAAATTATAATGTAAAATTAATGATTATAACGTGAGGTGAGGTTTGAGCTTGATACTCAAGCATCCAATTTTTTGAAGAAAGGATTTTCTCTGGCACAAGTTCACAGACTAGTCTAATTATTTTGCCTGATACTTTTGCTTGTGCGATCTTATTTGGTTTAAATCAAATATGTGGCTTGGTAGTTCAGTGTGGGTGGAGTATTCATGGTACAGCTTTGTTTAAAACTCAATTTTTGAAAAAAAAAAACCCATACTCAAATGAACCGTATATTTTTGGGCCTTGTCAGCATGATGTACATGGATTCATCATCTTTTCTCACTCACAAATTTCTCTCTGTAACCCTTTGCTCATTCTTTGCTATAAATCTAGGAAGAAGGCTATGCCTTTCAGACAAAAACCAGTATGAAAAAAGTGAACTTACAGAAACCAAGAAAGAAGGTGGCAAAAGATCAATAGAGTGTTGAAATCAAATAGTAGGATCAAGAAATTAAAAATAGAGACAATGGAAAATATATCATTATTTTGAGATAAACTTCAAGTTCTCTTGATCTTAGGAAACTGGGAACAAGACTTTAAAATATAATATCAGAAATAATGATTTAAAAACCCCTTGAGGAATTTTAATATTGAAAATTTATTGGCATATCTAGGAGAACTATAATAGATATACTAAAATCACTGCACATTCTATTAAATCTGAAGAAAATGCCTCTGATTTCCATACCTGACTAGGTGGGAGCAAGTCAATGGATATAATCTTAGCAGAAATATTTTCCCCCAAATGTCATTAAAAACCTTTGCCAATTTGTTTATTAAGGGATCGATGAATATCTTCCAAAACAGGCAAATTCGAAGCCTTCCTTGATTATTTGCATAAAACTGCAAAGCTGCTGCAAGAGGGCTATATTCAAAGTCACAGCATGCAGGGAGGAGGGAGCAAAAAGTCTTCTGCCTGGGAAGTTCCTGAAAACACAGTCTTTGGTGTGCTGATGGCAGAATTTCAAAGGTAACACAAACATATTCTGCCATTACTCAACACACAAAAAGTGGTGCTTGGTTATAACTTTCTAAGGTTTCTATTTAAAATCAGAGATGTAGTCAATGGGGTGTAGAACACTTGGAAATATGGCTAGAGTTAAATAACAGCTTATAAAACAGTTATTTGGGGCTGACTTTGGACCTTTGAAGGAAGAGATCAGTCTTAGTGTAATCTACTCAGAGGGTCTTCCCCTGTGGTCTGTTTTGAGAGGCAAGAGCTGTGTCCAAAGTCATGTACAGAGCAGGGCTCACTGGCAGCCATGGTGAGTCTAGAAGGGAGGGCTGCACAGGGGAAGCAGGAAAGACAGCAATGAGGCATTTTCAACACTATGATGTCTGGTGGGGGCTGCTTGTGACAGAAAAGACAAATATGGGAGAAATAGAAGAAAGTAAGGAGACTTAAGAAGAGATTTCACAAAGGCGCTTGGGTGACTCAGTTGGTTAAGCGTCTGCCTTTGTCTTCGGTCATGATCCCGGAATCAAGCCCCACATTGGGCTCCCTGCTCAGCGAGGAGCCTCCCTCTCCCTCTGTCTGTCACTCCCCCTGCTTGTGTGCTCTCTCAATTGCATGCTCTCTCTCTCTCTGTCAAATAAATAAATAAATAAATCTTTTAAAAAAAGTTTCACAAATTAAGGGTTGTTGTATTTGAATAAGTTTTTAAAGTTTCTAGGCTGGGATGTTAGAAGAATCAGTCCAGAGGGAGAATAACAAAAACCTTAGTCTTCACTACTTCCATCTGGATGTGTTCTTTTTCTTCTTTTTTAAGATTTTATTTATTTATTTGACAGAGAGAGAGAGAGAGATGAGCATGAGTGGGTGGAGGGGCAGAGGCAGAGGGACAAGCAGATGTCCCACTGAGTGGGGAGCCTGATTAAGGGGGCATGCAATCCTAGGACCCCGAGATCATGACCCGAACTGAAGTCAGATGCATAACCGATGAGGCATCCAGGTGCCCCTGGGTGTGTTCTAATCAGAGGCACCCCCAAACCCTGTACATTAAACACAGTGGCTTTGTGGAGAAGTATAAATACATGCTAACTCTAGGACCATCGGAGGAAATGAAACATGTGGGAGTAGATGCTACTATGCAAAATTCTGGTGTGTAAGAGGGAGAGCAAAGAAGTAAGAATAGCCTTCTGCGCAACTCCCCCTAGCAAATGGAGGTGGTTTGATATGGAGAAAATGATGGGTTAGAGAAATTGAAAGTAAACAAGAAAAGGCTTTTTGTTCAGGAAGAAAAGAATAGACTGCCATTACTCCTCATGTGTACTATGTATGCTAAGTGTCTTAGTCACTGTTGTAGTTCTTGCATATAGCAAAGTATCTAGAATCTAAGAAGAAATAAATGTTTGCTGGAGATAATAGGAAGGAAAGAAGGTAAGAAGGGAGAAAGGAAAGAAGAAAGGAAGGGGGCACCTGGGTGGCTCAGTGGGTTAAAGCCTCTGCCTTCGGCTCAGGTCATGATCCCAGGGTCCTGGGATTGAGCCCCACATCGGGCTCCCTGCTCGGCGGGGAGCCTGCTTACCCCTCTATCTCTGTCTGCCTCTCCGCTTACTTGTGATCTCTCCCTGTCAAATAAATAAATAATCTTAAAAAAAAAAAAAAAGAAGAAAGGAAGGAAGAAAGAAAGGCAGGCAGCAAAGGGGGAAAGCAGATGAAACTAGAGTGAGTTAACCTATTAATGCCTCATTTATATGTAAAATGGGAATTCTGAAGGTTGTGAGAGATAATATACAAAGTGCTTGCTGTAGTGTCTGACTACAAGAAATGGCAAATATTATCACCACCATTGTTACTACCGTTATCCCTTATAGTGCTTCTAACAAGAGTATGCACAAATGCCTTGGTTTGCCATGACATACTAACAGATCTTGATAATCCTCCTACTCACATTTCAACCCACTTCGATTTAACCTCTAATTCCAGAAACTCCAAGAATTCACTCCTGCCAAATTTACTAATAACACCTTTGTTGAAAAATCCACTTAACAGTCTGTTGTTCATTTTTTACCTGACTTCCCTGCAGCCTTTATCATTACTGAGGAATTCCTACTTTGCAAAGCCCTCTGCCTCTGTGGCTTTTGTTCTTCCTATGCCTTCAGCCATTGCTCAGTGTCCTTCTTGAGCTTCTGATCCTGGCCCCACAATGTGAGGGGTGGAATTCTCCAGGTTCAAGAAACAAAATCCAAAACTGTTCTTAAAATTTCATTTTTGAGAAAAGATAGAAAATGAAATAATAGCCAATAGTCTGCAGGCCAGACTGTAGAAAAAAAAATATTTTGTACATGTTAAAGGCCCACCTAGAAGGCACATGTTAAAGGCCCACCTAGAAGGCAAAGCTTATTTCTATATCCTGGTTCAAATCTATTTTTCACAAAATGAAATGGTAAGAATTTTATTTCTCTACAAGTGATACATCAAAGAAATAGCTTTCTCAGTCAGGTACAGTCAGTCATTCTGGATGGTACTCGAGCTTTTCAAACGACCAGTCTTTACGGTTTTAAGAAATGCTTGATGATGAGCTAGAGGCAAGTATATGCATCTTCTTCAGAGTTTTAATCCCATTACTATCAACCCTTAGAAATAATTCTATAAATTCTATAACACTTCCACAGTGCATATTTTAACTTTGCTTTTATTGTCAGGTTTCCTCATATTATTATTTCAGAATACTAATTGGAAAAGCTACCTAATAAGAAATATCTAAAAAGGCGACAGTTAACCTGGGGAAAAAAATACAAGAGATTTATCAAGTAAGAAATGTGTTTTCAGCATCCTCGGTGTTAATCCAATAAAATTCGGTGAGTCTAGGCTTCAAATACATACACATATGGCACAAGTGAACTAACCCAATTTGTACTGACAAGAGCAGGTGTCTGTAGGTAGGTCACTGAAAGTCATCATGAACTGGAACAGGTTTACCAGCACATAAATCATGATTTGTAGACACTTGTTTCATAAGATGGAGATAGGCACATATAGACTCTATGTATAGATGGGGGACTTGTGCCATGTTCCTGAACTACGGGGCATGAGGTTCACCCTTGCACAATATGGTTTATCAAGCCGTTAACATATGCATTTCATTATGAGAAATCCTGAGGCTGTTCCCCAGAGAAGTTGCTGTTCTTAACATTTATAGGTATCCCATATGGCACAGATAAGGAGATAATTATGAAAAGATGTAGACTATCATAGGAAAAAATTCCTTCAAGTTATTTTGCCCTAATCTAGAAAATCTGAGTTTACTTTGAGACCACCAGAGCCTGAGAAGTATAGTCTGCTTTCCGAAAGACAATCGAAGAACTCCTTATGAAAAGGGCCCTCATTGCAAGGCCTAAAATGACAGAATAATGTATGTCGTCCCTTGGTTATGATTTCTTTGCTTAACTCACACAGATAAAATGTCAGCCAGCCCCATTATCACCCAGTCAAATTCAAACCACACCACTTCCTCCTTCATAATCTCTCTCACTTCAGGTTCCTGAGATCTTGAGTGGCCCACTGCCATCATTTCTCTGCTCCAACTTAGTCTGTGCAAATCAGCCATGAAATTATACCCGAAAATACAGTTTTAGATAGATAAACTCTCAGCACAAATTACGTAAATGGCTCTCTCTTCCTTATAGGACCAATGTCTAAGAATTTATCTTGGCCTCTTCTGATACTCAAAGGTGGCTTGGACCACTCTCCCTTAACTTCCTCCCTGCTACTCAAATAAACAAAGAGCAGAATCGAACCTATAACTATGGAAAACAAATGGATGGGTGCCAGAGGGGAGTGGGTCGGGGATGGACAGAATGGGTGAAGGGGAGTGGGAGAGCTAGGCTTCCCGTCGTGGAATGAATACGTGAAGGGAATAAGAAGCACAGCACAGGGCACGGAGTCAGTGATGCTGTAATGGGTGTATGCTGACAGATGGCAGCTACACTTGTGGCGAGCGCAGCAGAATGGGTAGAGAAGGTGAACCATTATGCCATACACATGAAACAAATGTAACATTGTGTGTCCTCTATACTCCAATAAAAAAAAAATCAATAAAAAATTCCTCCCCAAACCACCAAAACCTCTGGCCCAGTGAATTGGGAGTTGGTTATCATCTCTATGCCTTTTACTGGCCTGATATGCATCTTCTTCAGAGTTTTAATCCCATTACTATAAACCCTTAGAAGTAACTCTATAAATTCTATAATACTTCCATAAAATACTTTTTTTCCTTTACTTTTTGAATGATTCCAGCATTATGTCTTACAGAAATCTTTCCTGATATGCTGACTAATCAGCCCCTACTCTGGGTTCCCTTTCCACTCTGAGCCTAACATGCATCACACTGAACTGTAATCACTGATTTTATTTCTCTTGAAAGAGATCTGATTCTGTGTCCTGTTCAACTTTGCTTTGGAAGTGCTTCACTCAGGCCCAGGTGTGAACACAAACTGGGAATTCAGCAGATGTTTTAAGATCAGTGATTAGGCCAATTCAAATTTGCCCCCCAGAAGTAAAAAGTGTGTATGTGGGTGTGGGCATGTGTGTGCATTTACACACGCACACCTGGATAATTAAGTTATTTGGATTACATCAGATATAGTCTTACAAATAATTAAAACAGGTGGTTTCTGGGGGACCTGGATAGCTCAGTTGGTTAAGCATTCAGCTCAGGTCATGATCATGGGGTCCTGCCTGAGATTGAGACCCATGTTGTGGGTGAGGGCTGGGGGGGGGGTCGCTACTCAGTGGGGAGTCTGCTCCTCCCTCCCTCTCTGCCCCTCCCACCCCTGCCTCAGCCTGCTCATGCTCTCTCTCAAATAAATACACAAAATCTTAAAAAAAATAAAATAGGTAGTGACTATAAAAAAGGTATTAAAAAAAAGCTCTCTACCTGTCTTTTAGGTTTTATTTTTTATTACTATTATTTCTAAAGATTTTATTTTTTTATTTGTCAGAGAGAGAGAGAGTGCACAAGCAGTGGGAGCGGCAGACAGAGGGAGAGGGAGAAGCAGGCTCACAGGTGGACAGGGAACCTGATGCAGGGCTTGATCCAGGATCCTGGGATCATGACCTGAGCCAAAGGCAGCTGCTTTTGACTAACTGAGCCACCCAGGCATCCCTGTCTTTTGGGTTTTGAAATACGATGGGTACTGCGGAAACGCAGGCTAGGAAATAAACTGTGAGAAGGACTAGGTAGGAGAACAGCTAGTACTTCCTGAGGAACCATGCACTGAGCATGGTTCCAAGTGTTTTACAAGTATAACTCTTTTATTATACCCAATGATCCGACAGTGTAGGTATGATCACGGCACAGAGTTGTACTGTTGGATTGCATAAAGGCACATGGCAAAGGGTGGGTATTAGGGTTAAAATCCCACCCTCGGGGCGACTGGGTGGCTCAGTGGGTTAAAGCCGCTGCCTTCTGCTCAGGTCGTGATCCCGGGGTTCTGGAATCGAGCCCCGCATCAGGCTCTCTGCTCAGCAGGGAGCCTACTTCCCTTCCTCTCTCTCTGCCTGCCTCTCTGCCTGCTTGTGATCTGTCAAATAAATAAATAGATAAAATCTTAAAAAAAAAATCCCACCCTCACTCAGTGCATCTTGTTCTTGCCCTGGCAAGGGAACGAAGGGGCTCCTAGTTCTTCACACAAAAATGCCTTTAGGTTGCAGTTAATAGGCAACTGTCTTTTCCCAAATCCACACAAAGCGTCAGCATAAGCACGTGGCATCAGGGGAGGTAAGCTCTATAGTTATTCTCATTTTATGGATGGGGAAATTGAGACACAAAGAAGTTAAGAAATCTGCCAAAGGTACATGATGGACAGGCAACGGCGATGAGAGAACGACAAACCCAGGCTCCTGGCTCCAGGGTCTGCACACATTACCACCGCAATGCACTGCTTTTCTGTTACATGTTTGGAATGCTTTTTCCATCCTGGCTGACATTCTTGAATTTTACTTTAATTCACTTAATCCTCACAATAACCCCTAAGGAACTGGCCTCTTAAGACACATAGCTATGCCTCAGCTTCTAATCCTCAGAGATGGTCCTTTGTGAGCATGGCTGTGTCTTGGTGGAAACAGAGTCAAAGAGACACTTCACTGATCAGAACTAATTGGCTAATTGATATGCTTCAGACATCTTGCCAAGCAAAAGAAGAGTTTAATTAAAACAAAATATCATCTGTGGTACTAGGAGTTAAACTGGTGGGACCTGAAAAATGGGAGTTAGAACTGAAATTAATAGATATATAGAAAGCGCCAACAACATATTTATAGGTTATTATTGTTATTGGCAGGGAGGCACAGGACATAAAACATAAAGTCACAAAGAGTTGGATTTGCAAATGCAGAATGCAGTTGAATATCAGATTACAGGCAGCATCACCCCTTGGAAGGGAAGGGAAGGAGGTGTTTTTTTAAGATTTTACTTATTTATTTATTTGACAGAGATCATAAGTAGGCAGAGAGTCAGGCAGAGTGAGAGGGGGGAGCAGGCTCCCCGCTGAGCAGAGAGCCCAATGTGGGGCTCGATCCCAGGACCCTGAGATCATGACCTGACCCAAAGGTATATATGCAGGTAAGAGCAATGTGTGAAATGTGTTAGATGTAGGAGATTGGAGGATGATAGAGATGATAGAGATAGGAGGATGATAGAGTATGATAAATTAAAGTTACTCAAAGTATATGTGTGCACATCAAAGTATGTGTGTGCATTACATATGTATATGAAGTCTGCTGGCCACTCTCCCCATTTGCTTTTGTATAGGTATATGCATTTTACAAAAGTATGTAGAATATACTATATGTGTTTCAAAACACTGAAAAACCCATTTCAGCAATATGATACTGATGTTAAAATTAAGACAAATACTTTTCAAGTAGGACTCAAATTGTACCTTTCTCTAAGTTGACTAATACTATTAAGCTTTAGTTTTTCACAGGAAAAAAAAGGGCCCATGGGAATGTACAGCTACTGATTGCCAGACCATAACTGGGAGGTTAAAGCAAAGGATGCCTCTGACACCTGGGCTATTCCTCTCTGTGACAGACTTGATGGAGAGTGCGCTGCTGCTCGCAGCTAATAAATCTGATTGAGGTAGGAGTCAGGTAGAGGTGACACAGTGAAGCCAAGTCAGAAGGTTAATAATAGCAAAATCACTCATGGGTGGGCAGGATAATGGTCAAAAGCTACAGGAGAAGGATTTCAGGTACATGTTCAGATCTAGGGTAGTGATGATTTGCTACTACGTCTTGCCTAACAAACTCACAGTTTTAAATAAGTCAAGGTTAAGTAAATAATAGAGCGGTAAACAAATGTGCACTAATTTCCAGTTATCTGGGGAGCTGCACATTCTTGGGGGACAAGTTTAGACACAGTTCATGATATACACACATTTGTTGTCTTACACAAATAGGTATATTCTCTGAAAACTAGGCATATCATCCACTAATGTTCATAACTAAATTAATTTCTAAAACTAAATTCAAGACCTGTATCGACTAAAGTTACTCATCAATATTTGTGAACCAGTCTAGAATTAGAACCACCAGAGACACAGACCGAATGGAAAACAAAGCATTGCATAACACTATTTGTATTACTTATCCTGAGCAAACATCTTCCTCTACTCTAGAAGTACAACTGTGTCTCACAAATGATACAAGGTCCTTGGCCTTGTGCTATGGGAATTGACCTCCACTTTGTTTTTTTAGTCAAGAAGATCTGAGGAACTCTGGATATATAAATGTACAATACTTGCATAACTGAAAAACTATCCTAAGACCATCCAATGGGATGACATTTGTTTTCTCTCATTGGAATCGGCCCAAGAAAGTCTGATCATTCACATGCAAAGCCTCTCATACCATCCTGATTTAAAGATTTCACTTTAAAAAACAGTTGACTGTCTCTCTCAATTACCCTTTCAGAGAATTTCTATTTCCAATAATAGTGCTAATCTACAGGCTGTTTGGCTCCTCTCTGGGAAAAAAACCTGCTTTATATTGCCTTTACATTTGGGATAGGATTCCCAGTGTTCCAATTTGCCTAATGATAATGGATCACTCTAAATATTCCTGATTTCACTTCCCCTCCCATCCTTCCTGTAACTTCTCTCTTAGTGATTTTTGGATGCACAGTTTCTTCTACTTATCACCTACCATGGTGCTTTTAAACCAAGGGAACAGTCAATAAAAGTGATGCAGAAAATACAAAATGGCCTTGATGCATTCTGTCTTCCTCCTCTGTGTTCCCTAAGCTCTTGTGGAAATCAGCTCCTACCATTTTGCATTGAAAAGGTACAAACATATGTTTGTCTCATTATCAGGATGTAAAACCACCTTGAGGACCATTTTTTTTCATCTCTCCAGTCCAAGCCTCTAGCTCTATGCTGACATAATGTAGGTGGAAAAAAGCATTTTTGGCCCAAAGGGAGCTGAACTTAAAAAGAGATTATTGTTCTCTTTAAAAAACAATTATATATTTTCTATCTTTTTACTCAACCACTGTAGAATTTGTCATTTACATCTAGAACATTAAAAAAATATAAACTATGTTTAATCAAGCACTATTTAACTTTAAAAAGTTGAAATTAACAGAAAACGGGGACAGAATTAATAATGACAAATTGGTTGGAACATTAATATGCATTAACATGCTGTTTATCCTTTATTTGGAAGTAGGGATTATTAATGACTGACAACAGAAAGATATTTAAAAGGCTCTGTTTTTTTTCTTAATGAAATAAATCTGGTCAACATAATTCACCTTTTCTTTTTATAATTCACTTGCCACACAACATAATCAGAGCTCTAGATCACTTTGGGCATGTGATGATCAAAAAACAACATAAATCTTCTCTTTTCGGATGTTATGTTAACAGCCACCGAAATCACTGTTTCCACAGAATATAGAGAGACACAGAGAAAAAATAATTCATTCCTGTTTACAAGAAGAAACTTCTAAGTAGAAAGAAAATCCCATTTATTGGTTGAACATGATGAGTCTGTTAAGCAGGGATGGGTAGGATTAATACATGGAGTTGTCATTTCCTTGGCTTAAGTTGCTTTACTAAGAAAGTCAGCTTTACTGTCAAGCTCAGGATACATAAAATAGGCAGAAGATACACGTTAACATGTTTCTGAGGTAAGTCTTTGTTTTTTAAAAATTTTTTAAAGATTTTATTTATTTGACAGACACAGATCACACGTAGGCAGAGAGGCAGAGAGGGGGGAAGCAGGCTCCCTGCTGAGCAGAGAGCCCACTGAGGGGCTCGATCCCAGGACCCTGAGATCATGACCTGAGCCCAAGGCAGAGGCTTAACCCAATGAGCCACCCAGGCGCCCCCGAGGTAAATCTTCAAAGTATGACCAGAAGAAAAGGAAAAATGAAACAACTGTCAGCAAAATTAAACAACCAAGTGTTTCTTGGAAAGGCTCTGACACTGGCCAAATCTTTTGTGCACTAACAAATTATGAAGGTTCTCTGTGTTCCGTAGCAGTAAATTTTAGTGGTTGTCCCAAACTGTATCACAAGACAACACACAGCTTGAACTCGCCTGAGAATGGAAAATTTATTTTGCTTTTTAGTCATTTCATGCCCAAACTGAGCTGGAGTACTGATTATATTGCATCAGAAGTGAATTACAAAAAAAAAAAAAAAAAAAGGGTAAAAAAGGTGAATTATGTTTATCAACTTTATTTCATTAAGAAGAGCACATTTAGGATGATGCCATCTGTTGCTCTTTTATAAAAGCGAGTTTAATGTGCTAATTCAGTGCTACTACCAAAACAATTAAAATGGAGTGGGAAATGAGAAAAGAAAGGCAGACATGAATGGAGCTACATTTGTCTAGATCATATTTTCTTTGTCTTATTTTCTATTAAAAGAATGAACTGACCAGAAGTTTCCTTCTCTGTAAAATGGGGATAGTGATACTATGTGTCTCACTGGGTTGTTAAATGAGATAAGGTATGTAGTACCTAGCACACACTAATTACTCAATACTTAGAAGCTACCAGTATTAAAAATAATAACAAAAAAAATCAACGGTGAAGAAGATAACAGGAATGTGTTATAATCACCTCTATGGACTTTATTTATGATTAAATACACACACACACACACACACACACGCATATTTCAAGTTATTTTTCTTCTATTCTGGAGCCTGAGGAAAGACTGTTAAAAATAAAATGATATAGAGGAACCTGGGTGGCTCTGTTGGTTGAGCGTCTGTCTTTGGCTCAGGTCACAGTCTCAGAGTCCTGGGATCCAGCCCTGCATCAGGCTCTCCGCTCACCAGAGAATCTGCTTCTCCCTCTCACTTTTCCTCTGTGCTCTCTCTCTCTCTCAAATAAATAAATAAAAATCTTTAATAAAATAAATAACATACAATAAGATGATATATTTGGCTTCATCATCATCATCATTATCATCAGAACACTTACATAATGTTTATGATATGCCGGGCATTTTTCTAAGCACATTGAATATATTAATTATTCAATTTTCACTGTGATGAAAAGATCAATTTTTACTTCTATTTGTAGAAATGTGGACACTGAGGTACCAAGTTTCTGTAAATTGCCCAGGTTCACACAGCCAATACAAGGCAGAACCAGGATCTGGACCCAAGCAGTACGGCTTCAGAGAGAGCCCACATTCTTACTGACTATCTTAGGTTTCCTTTCTGTAGTCCCATGGCTCAGAGGTATCTGGATGGGATTAAATTATTACAGTAACTAGGTTCAAACATGATCATCTCTTTACCCTTTCATCACCAATTTTGCTGCAATAATAAATTTGCTTTCATGGCAAAATGTAGTTCCCCAAACTTCATTAATATCTTAAAACTGCTACTTCCCACTTAGTTAAAAAGTTAATATTTATTTGTTAGATTTGCCTATGATTTTATATAGCTATATCATACACAGCCTTAAAACAACCTTTGAATAAAAGGCAACGACTTTTGAGATGAAACTAATATAGACAATAACAATGACGAAACCATCGAG
This sequence comes from Taxidea taxus jeffersonii, assembly GCA_003697995.1. Taxonomy (NCBI): domain Eukaryota; kingdom Metazoa; phylum Chordata; class Mammalia; order Carnivora; family Mustelidae; genus Taxidea; species Taxidea taxus. The sequence goes on from RCUC01111438.1 coordinate 16,359, forward strand.
CAACCGATAATATTTACTAGAGCTATCTGTCTCATGGCAGTAAGGGAGCCAGAAAACACCTTTTTTAATAAAAATAAAATTTTTCTTTGAAGGATTGCATATTTCCCTGGAACCAAGCTAAGGATTTAAAAAGTTTAAGACAGCTTTTACCACTCTTGAGGAAATAGTGCATTTCTAAGAATGGCAGGTACTGCATGCTCTGGGTAATACTAGTAAATGTTAGCTGTAAAACCATTCCACTTAATGGGACATTATAAACCCTATGGAATGTTGGAGAGTACGCAAACATTCTTCTAAACATGAGTATTTTCAGGTTGTATAAGAATGTGAAGTAAGCCACAACCTCCCAAACATGCTGCTGTTCTTGGTTGTTCTCGGTTTCTGTTTACGATAGTGACAGTGGTACTAATGCTTGGCATCTTCTTGGAGAAGGAATGAGCATTATAAATCCCAGGGACTCCTGATCATTCTTTATCCCTGGCTTTGACCCATGCTTAGTGGCAATACGATACGGGGAAAGTCACTAGCTAACGAATCATGAGGGAAGGATTCTAATTACAGGTCAACCATCAACTGGTTTGAGCAAGTTATTTTCCTCTGTAGGTCTTGGTGTCATAATGTGAATATTAATTTTTAATATTTCCTTGACTGCTGGTTAGGAATAAATCTGACATCCGCATACATATTTTAGAAAATAAATGTTTAATAAAGAATAAGTACAGACAAAAGCAGTTGAGGTCGATCACTTTATAACATGTCTGCCTTTTACCTCACTATGCTCATCTACTTACGTATGAATAACTTGCTTCCAATCCCAACTTTAGTCAGGAAAACCTAATTGGTTTCTCCCACCCCAAATCATCCTCAAGTCAATCTGCACATATAAAACGTTTGTTTTGCTTTTCCTCTCTGTCATGGCATACTTCTTCAGTGTTTTTGAAAACTTAGCATGGGGTGCCTGGCTGGCTCAGTCAATGGAGCGTGTGACTCTTGATCTCAGGATTATGGGGTTGGGGCCCAGATTGGGTGTAGAGATTATTTATTTAAAAATAAAACCTGAGGGGGCGCCTAGGTGACTCCTTAACCATCTGCCTTTGGCTCAGGTCATGATCCCAGGATCCTGGGATCGAGCCCCACATAGGTCTCCCTGCTTGGGGGGGGAGTCTGCTTCTCCCTCTGTCCCTCCCTCTGCTTGCTATCTCAAGAAAGAAAGAAAGAAAGAAAAAGAAAGAAAGAAAGAAAGAAAGAAAGAAAGAAAGAAAGAAAGAAAGAAAGAAAGAAAGAAAGAAAATCTTACCAAAAAAAAAAACAACTTGGCACAAGAGTCCATTTTGTAAAAGAAGTCCTTCCTAATTAACCCAGATGTGTTTACTATGCCGTATTTTTCGCCATGCCCAATGATATACAACACATGTGGACACAGGCACACAGACATACACACTGTATTTATTTCTTATGCAGTCATGCATGGATGCATAGGTTTCCTTTTGGGGCATCTAAACACAGCACCTCTTCAACCTTCTTCACTCCTAATGAACTCACAGGTAGGAAGCTCTAAGTCAGAAGCCATTAAATGGAAGAGCCCAGAAGTAAGAGGAGAAAAGAGAAGGAAGACAGGAGTGAGGACAGATGTTAAATGAGGTCTTTGATCAGATGCACGTGAAAGGCAAATGACCATTAAAGAGCTGCAACCTGCTCAGACTCAGTGTGTTAGTTTCCCATCACCATCTAGTACATGCTGGAGACTGTCCCCTGTGATAAGAGGGGCTCAGATGGTGATGGTGCCACTTGGAACCACGATAGCAACATCAGCTTGTGGGCTTTAGTGCTTTGCAGTTTACAAAGGTTTTCTTACAGACCATCCCATACACTGGTGTTACTGTGAGACTAAACCAAGAGGAATGCTATCCTATTTAAGGAAAAGATTAAACTATCACATGTGTCTATTTATTGACCTGCAGATTGGGTTTTCCCCTGACAAGTTTTGTAAAGGCACCCATTGCTTTTATGGTATTAGGCACACAGTGAGTTGTTAGTTATGAATTCTGCAAAGATGATAAAAAAATCTGTATGTAGTACATCTGTTTGGGAAATGGGATTATAATTCAGCTACATTCTCAAGAAAACATATAAAGCTGAGCTGCAGACTCAAAGGGTAATTTAAAAAGTATGCTGGAAAAAGAGCTAATATGACATAGCACCAGGATACTAATGAAATTAAATATAAACAGTTATTGAGGATCTCCAAGGCCCAATTGTTAGACAAAGCAAGAGGCAAAATACATTCAAAATTCAAAGTGAGATGTGTAAGTCCTGAGTAAGCCTCAATCAGGCTTCCATTTATGAGGCCAGAGTTTTTGTACAAAATAATATTCTTGGTGGAATCTGAATGGAAGTAGACAAATAAAATGAGAAACTGTCAATCCATACAGATAATAATGGAGATATATAGGGGTTCCTGGGTGGCTCAGAGGGTTAAAGACTCTGCCTTTGGCTCAGGTCATGATCCTAGAGTCCTGGGATCGAGCCCCACATTGGGTTCTCTGCTCAGTGGGGAACCTTCTTCCCCCTACCCGCACCTGCCTCTCTGACTACTTGTGATCTATCTCTCTATCAAATAAATAAATATTTTTTAAATAAATGGAGACATACAATCTTCCATCCATAGAAGCTAACAGTAATTTCTCCATTTAAAGGGAGAAAATGTTTTTTTTCATGTAACAGATTTTAGATATAGTATATGTAAGATTTATTAAAATTAACATGTGTGCACATAGACACAGGGAACTCAATTCAAGAGAGAAAACTTGATGTTCTTGTTTAAAACTCAAATTTTTGGAAACTGAATTTTTGTTCTTGTTGTAAAGTAAAATATACTATGAAGTCCAAAACGCTCATGGTACTTTGGATTATTTGTTCATCCATCCCTTCCTTGAGTCATAATTTTATCAGGTGATCCTTCACTACTTGGGGGTCAAATCCATGTGCTGTCAATATATCAAGTTGGTATGTGGACCTTTTTGAACTGTAGTCTTAAGGAGAAATAAGATTGCTTAAATCTGACTTTAAAAAAAAAAAA
>ML098067.1:10399-26168 GCA_003697995.1 Taxidea taxus jeffersonii
CTCTTGTACCTACTTGGTACAGACTCTCTTGGAGTGAAGTTTGGCATTGTTTTTTAAAATGCCTGTACTCTTCAAACCCACTTCTGGGTATCTGTCAGGGAGACTGTTCTTTGTCTCAGTCCAAGGCTGTTCTTTTGGGTGCTGGGGGGCTCAGCTAGACTGTTTCCCAGCCTCCCCTGGGAGGTATGTGTGGTGGTCATGTGAGTAAAAGTTCACCAATGGGATGCAAGAGTGGTGATGGGTCCAACTTCTGCCTCACCTGCTCAAAACACAAGTGCTCACCTCGGACGTGCACTGTTCTCCTCCGCATTTCACAGGACCCAGAGCACAGACAGGCCTGTGTGGGAGCTTACCCTGAAGTCAAGGCAATGCCCTCGAGCTGAGCTCCTGGGCATGGTTCCTGGACCACCGCTCAGCTGCACGCCGCCCTTAGTGGTCCATGATGAGGCTAATGCAGATAGCAAGAGGAAGAGCTGTGAAGCTTGTATAGCGACTCAACATCACCACGATACCTTTAAAAAAAAGATTTATTTATTCACTTTATATAGAGAGAGGGCACGCATGGGCAGGCGTGTATGAGTGGGGGAAGGGGCAGAGGGACAGGGAGGGAAGCAGACTCCTCACTGAGCACATAGCCCGCCAGGGGTCTTGATCTCTAGACCCTGAGATCATGACCTGAGCCGAAATCAAGAGTCGGTTGCTCAACTGACTGAGCTACCCAGGTACCACTCATCTCTTTATTGCATTTCACAAAAGCCTTAGTCCGAGATGGATTGGGGGGGATGGATATAAACTGGTCTTTCACCACAAATGGTGTGCGAGGCACCGCACTAGGGGGAGAGAGGAGAACCAAGATGTGAGGACTGGGGTTTTGAGTGAGTGTGGAATGGAGCTACCCCTTCCACCTGGACGCTCGGCTCAGACTTCCGTGAGCGACCTTCAGTCTTCTCTAAGCCACCAGCTGCGTTATTGCTGGTCTCTTGATCAAAGCCAACTAACCCTACATGACTCAGCGTCATTCCACAGCAGGGCTCGTGGCTGTGTGATGGGGCAAGAGTGTCCACGCGGCACAGGTTCCCCCAGTGAAACCCTGCCGGACGCCTAGATGCGCACCAGGGAGGGGAAGCAGGGAGCAAACGTAGCTGTAATTAAAGCCTCTCTCCCAGGTGGGCTGACTGATGCGAAGAGCCCGAACATTGCAGAATAAACACGGAGTATGAGAAACTCTCCAGTGTGTATGAATCCGTATGCATCCAGACGTGCAGGAAATGCCCGCAAGGATCTCATTTTGCCAGGATGAAACAAAGCAGAACCTCCATGGGGGATAATCTCCCAAGTTGTTTACAGCCGTTTCTTTGGTCAGTCATCTCTGATCTTGAAATAATAAAGAATGTGAACATATGAAGAAAAGAACCAAGTTTTAGAGAAGAGCAAGGTTCTTAAAACACATTTGATTGCAACCAAACAAACGTCAAACACAACTTTGTAAAATGCTTTAGGGAAAGAACTGCTGAAAAATTTAAAAGAAATCTTTGTCACAAGGATGACTATAGTAACTAAACGCAAAGCTTTGTTTGTTTGTTTGTTTGTTTGTGTGTTTAGATTTGAGCAAACTGTTAATCCTAGGTACAGTGTGGGAACCCAAGCAGCCAGCTGCCGGCAATGGAGACCACGGCTCCTGCACCAGCGGGCGGGCCCTGGAAACTGGGGGGTGAGAGTGGGTAAGGAAATTATAGTAACAGGTGCATCGGGAGAGAGATTTCAGAATTCTTACTGCACTTCAGAAGTTCATTCTCTGATAGTGAGAATTGGCCAAATACATCTTCCACACCTTTCCATAGCCAGCTTGGTGCTGTGGGACTTCTGGAAGTTCATCCTCTAGGCACCTGCCATCTCCTGCCCTCTCCAACCAGGAGATCTCCCCACCACCACCCAAGAAGATGTCCTGAAACACAACAGAGGCCCGAAAGAACTTGGGTCTGGCTGGGTCTCCTGCTCTTGAACATGCCAGAGCCGCTGGCCCCTTCCCTCCTGCCCTTGGCCCCACTGGGCTCCCCTGAGCCCTCCACATTTCCCAGGGGTGTGGGCTTCTGGGCCCCCGCCGAGCTCCCCACCCCCACCCCACCGGGTCTCCCTGCCTGTAAAGGGGGCCACCAAGGCCCAGCCAGGGGTGCGCGTGTGTAGGCGATGGAGGTGCCCCAGGGCCTGGGGAGTGGGGGGTCACCCTGCTCCCTGGCTCCCAGGGCCCATCTGGCAGGTGAGGGTCAGCCTCCTGTCCCCTGGGCGTGTCCCTCCCCACCTGGACGTGCTGCAGAATCCTCTGGACACACCAGTCCCCCAGCTCCACGTAGTTGCTCGCCAACTCCTCGTCTGCCTCCCCGAGCTGGTCCACGAGGTTGAGCAGCATCATGGGCACCGCCATGGACTCGGAGGCCGGGGGCCCCCGGGAGGTGCGGATGGCCCAGCCCCGACGGGCCCTCCCGCACCCAGCACACGATCTGCTCCATCATCTCCACTGCTTCCTTCTGGGTGGGGAGGAAGGGAGTCGAGGGGGGGCCAGGGCCAAGGTGGCATCCCGTGCGGTCTGACCTGGGGTGGGAGAGCCTCGTCCTACTGCCTGCTCCTAGGACCCCTTCGCTAAGGGCCTACTCTGGGCCCTGGGCTGGGGTTGGGGGCTGGGGGCCAGGTAGATCTGCCACACCCTGCCAGGTGGGGGGATCTCCCAGTTTGTGGGTGCGGGCCACTCCCGGGTAGTGAGGTTGGGTCCGAGAGCCCAAGGGGCTCCAGGGAGGAGAGAGAGCTCCCTTTCACGGGGCGGGGCAGGTGTGGAGGTTGAGGTGTGAAATCAACAGGACCTGCAGACAGGGGAGGGGATTAATTTGCTAATACTGAGCTTGTGTGTTTAGCTTTGTCATTTTTCTAACTGAAGTGTAACCTGTGTCCTGAAAATACACAGATCCTAGGAGCCCAGCTTGGTGAGTGTAGGTCCCACTTCTAACATTCTGACTACATGTCTGTTCCTGAGGGTGAGGGGTGTTTCAGTTGCCTTTGGAGCTTGGTACACAGCAGGTGGTCAATAAATGCTTGTTGAATGAAGGTCAGAAAAGGGGTGAGGCAGTGCAAGGATTTTCTGACCTGTCTTTCCTGAAAAGAAAAGCTGGGGACTGTGTTTTTTATTATCTATTTTACAGATCTTTTAATCAAAGCAATGATAGTGCTCTGTGGAAAGAAATTCGAACAGCTCACTGGTGTACCAATCCCACTAGTAAGTGCACAAATCCACGAGAAGGCCAGGTACCCTCACCTCTGTGTCTCCCCAAATTCATACATTAAAATCCTAACCCCCGATATGAGGGCATCAAGATGTGGGGCCTTTAGGAGGTATTAGGTCGTGAGGGCAGAGCCCCCGAGGGTGGGATTAGCACCCTTATCAAAAAGAGGCCCCAGGCATCTCTCAGCCTTCCGTCCTGTGAGGACACAGCAACCTGGCTGTCATCTGAACCAAGAGGCAGGTCCTTGCTGGATGCCGGCTTGGCCAGCGCCTCATCTTGGACTTCCCAGCCTCTGTAACTGTGAGGTGTTGTCTGTTGTCACAGCAGCCTGAACAGACTAAGACAATGTCAGCGGCCACCCGCCCACCCAGGTGGGACACGAGCTGGAGAGCAGTGGGTGGGAGCCTGGGCTAGGACAATGAGGGAGGTGGGGGTCTGGAGACTGTCAACTCCCGGGTACACAAAAGACTTCTTGGGAGCGCTCAGAGGAGGGTGGTGGGGGAGAAGCGACAGGACTCCAGAATGCGGGGGCACTAAGAGAGGGGCAGAAAGGAACATTTTCAAACCCCTACTAGAAGCCCACAGGGTCCCTAGAGAGAGGCTCTCAGCTGTGCCCTCCCCTCTGGGCCCAGTATTGGAGGTCCAAACAGACCTGTGGCCTTAGCTTTGCACAACCCAAGCTTGCCCGAATAGAGCTTGCACGTGTTTTATGGAAAAACGGGCAGAGTTCTCAGTGGCAAGTACATCATGAAACCAGCAAAGCCAACGAATGGTTCTTTCCACATAGCTGGCTTGCGAGCAGAGATGGCTGGGCAGGCAGTGGCGTGGGGCGGTCCCACACCACCTGCTTAGAAGCTGCATCTGGGGTGGCAAAATAAGGGGCAGACTGATGAGGATGGGGCCCCAGAGCCAAGACGACACAGGCCTTTCCAAAATTCTGTTCCTCGCTGTTGTAGCACATCATGGCCTGTGGGGTCCCAACCCAACACTCCTGGGGCCCCTCTGGGCTTGTCCTTCTGGGACCGGGCAGCTGACTGAGCAGCTGAGCCTCGTTTGTATCTGGGAGGGTCAGGAAGCCAGGGGCCTGTCCTCACTGCCTGCCTTTTTGAGGAAACAATCATTAGAAAGAGGGCCAGCCACTGGCCAAGAGGACTGACCTCCCCACTCCCACCGTCACCTAGCCCAGAGAGGCTGGCTGATCCTTAAGGTCCAGAAGCCACTTGTGTCACTCTCTTCCTGGTCCCTAGGGGAGCAGCTCAGGATCCAGGCTGGTGTTCTGTTCCCACCTGGAATTCAGACTCGGGGCGGGGAGCCTAGCCAGGGTGGGAGAAGGCACCTGGCTGAAGGACATGACTCTTTTGCCCAGGGGCAGCTCAAATTTCCAGGGAAGCCAGCCCTCTCTCATCAGGGCACCTCCTGTCCCCTCCAGGCATCTGGTGAGGGGGCGGGGGTTGGGCACAAGGTAACACCAGGAGGGGGCAAGAACTTCAGAGCCCGGAGAAAGGAGCAAGGGAAGAGCTGTTATCCCAAACTTTGACAAAATAAGTCAAGGAACGCCAATGCCATTTAACATATATTTATTGAAATCTACTCGATGCAAGGCACTGTGCTAGATCTGGTAGGGGAATCAGACATGAAGGGTCACCCCTGTCTTATAAGAGCTCACAATCTAATGGGCGGCGGGGGGGCAGGTGGGGAGGGCGAAGCTCTAGTGCAAGGCTGATTATAGTAAGTGCCATAAAATGGACAAGGAGATCAGGGACGAGTGAGCGAAGAGCGCGAACAACTGAAATGTGGACAGGGGCAGACGCGGCTACCATTCCTAGATACGCCACAAACATTGAAGGCCAAGTTAAAAGAGACCATTTTTAGCTTTGAAGGTAATCACCTAAACTGATACAATGAGAAGTACGGAATGTGAGTATACTAGTAATAGATTCTCAAATCCCCAATCTGACAAGTCCTCCGGAAGTTGACTTAAACTCATTTCATGGGACAAACAGGGGATCCATACAGGAACAATGCCTGGACAGGAAGGCATTGGTCAAACTCACCGAGGCCAAAAGGCATAGATTTTTACCCATCTGAGTGAACAGAAGACAGTACCACATTTAAACAGGCGTTGACGACAGTCAGGTGGGACTTGGGCCAGGAACTCGAGCCGGTAGAACAGGAGGAAAACCAGCCATGTGATTCTTAGGGAGCAGCCACATGGTAAAAGGCAACTGACTCTTGATGGATGACGGAAAGCGGAGACCCACTCAAGCTGGCTCAGGTCAAGGGAGCCTAGGGTGGGGACACAAACAACTGAGGGGGGCAGCTGCCAGAAATCCAAGAACATGCGGCCAGGACTCCAGCGAGGTGCTGGGGTGGAGGCAGCTCTGGAGTGCTTGGCAGGAGCCCACAGATCTTCAAGCTGATGCCACCCATGAGGTCAACTCCTCTAAATACCGCGTGGCTCCCACTTTCTTCCAACACCAACTAGCAACTTCTCTCTCATTTTTCTTGTTTGCACTTCACAGACAGGGAACCTGAAAGGCCCAGCCTGTCGCCCCCAGATAGCTTTGATGACCGGTTGCTGCCCTTGAGTCAAGTGTTCAGTTCTGGTTCAATGAATGTGGCCTGGGGTGCGGGATGAGGGTCCCAGGGCATGCGACAAGGCTGAAGCCCCGGGCCCGTGGAATGCCAGCACTGCGACTGCGCGGGACTCGCTCTGGAAATGCAGCAGTGGGTGTGACACAACTGACACAGTTCATCTTAATAAGCAGCAAAAATGGTAAACAACAACTTTCATTTAAAAATTTCAGCAAGTATTCAAAACTTTAATAAAAGCAATGGAAGGTTTCTTTCAGAATGTAAGAAAAGGTTAGATCTCCAATGAGAGTTGGTGTTCTATGTAACCCAACGGCTCTTCATTTCCCTTGCAAAAGGGATATGTGTGATTAGAAAGAAAAAACGAAATGAGGTAGATACACAAATGCATAGACGAGCACACACTATAGGAAGCTTGATCACATCTTGCATATGACAGCGCAGTACACCTACGGAATCCAAGGAAATCCATCCCCGAGTCACTAGAGGCAAAAGCGGAGCTGGGCGACACTACAGGACACACGTAAAAGCCACAGACTGCTTGCGCTGGAGAGAGCACAGACGTCACCCGCAAACAAAGTGACAGAAAAGATGCGGTCTTTAGTGTTAACTTTAGAAGAGGGTCTGTTTCAGAGAAAATGCGAGAACTGAGAATGGAAGAAGTCAGGAGGGTGTGATGGGATGTCAGGGTGCCGCGTCCCGGAGCGGGAGGAACGGAGCAGTGGCGACAACGCGGGGCTCTGAGCTACCAACACTGTATCTGGATCCTTCAGAGACGCTGACGCATGGCTAGTGAACGAGCAAGAGGTGGTCGAGCACTTCCAGAGGATGTCGCCCGACTTGCCCCCTGTGAATGTCAAGTTCCTTACCGGATGACAGTTGTGTTGACCATGTCCTGACAGCTAGCAAAGAGTGAATGGATGCAGAAGGAAGCAGTGATTTCAGACACAGTTTCACAACTGTGAGAACTGAGGCCACAGAGCGTGAGGCTCAGCTATGTAACAAGTGCCTGGGGGTAAGGACAGAGATGTCACAGAGAGCCACTGTTGTGGCCTGGGGGCCGTTCCAGATGACCTTCTGGCTAAGGTCACAGGGGTCACCAGGGGACCCCGCTTTCCACAATGGGGGCCTCAGAAGCCCCTTCAGGTGTGCTTGCCAGGAAGCTCGGCCTCAGCGGGCCCTTCAGGAAGTGCAGACCTCCTCTCTGGGCCCGCTAGTGGCTCCCCCTGCCCGGGCACAGCTGCTGGCAAGTCACACCACAGCTCCGGTGTGGCTGGCTTCTAGCTGCAGGGTCTGCAGGTCATTGGAGGCCAGGCTTCTGGCCAGCCCTTGCTGCTGTTCCTCCTGGGGTAGGCTGTTGGGAGTAACAGCCCAGTCCCAGGATGACCAGCTTCCATTTCTATGCCACATGGGCCACCAGAAGGGCACCGTCACCCTCTGAATCCTTGTTTTATTGCCCCTCCTGGGCAGGGCTGCTGAGACTCGCAGCCCGGGCCTGTGGCGGCCAGCTTCTGTCATCAGGATGCAGAGGGCATCAGAGGGGCACGGCTCTTCTCTGAGTCTCTGCTCTGAGCTCCTCTTAGCTGTAGCTGCAGGAGGTTAACATCAGAACACATGGGTGAATTTCGCCCTAGTTGCCCAAAGCAAAAGCCACCAGACCAACCTCTTCCTAGTTCCGGAGTCACTCCCTGGGAGGAGGACGCAATCCACGTGACAGCATCAGTCAAGGGAGTCTTCCCATGTTTGAGGAGATGTGTCTTGTGTGGCTTTGCTGTTCAGGCACTGATTCCATGCCAGGCATGGCCAAAGCTCCCAGGAGCTTGATGGACAGCCAGCTGCAGCCAAGACCACATCTGGACCAGCCCATTGATCTAGTTGAGGTTCAGGCCTGCTGCCGCCAGGCTGGGCTATACTGAGGAACAGTCGGAATGTTCTGGCCAATCTGAGATGGAAGTTTCTCTTATGTGTCTTTGTGGCCAGGCTGGATAATCAAGTCCCACCCACAGAGACGCACTGAGTCTGCATCTTGGATGAGGAGAGAGCCTGCTTCTCTGGCCCCTTCCCATCCAGCCTGCCCACCTGGAGCATCCACCTTCCGGTGGGGCAGGGCTTTCAACTTTTCATTTGTAATCAAAATTCCAGAAGAAAACATCATCGTATCGAAGTACTGAAGCAATGGAAGTTACGGCTTAACAGACAACGGTGAGTGCTCGGGTTCGTAAAACCTAAAACTCGCAGACAAAAATGTAATAAAACTGCTACCAAGAGCAAAGCAATCAAAATGGAAGAGAGATCATCACAATTGCTATAGAAGAAACAGCTGTATAAAGTCAATATATCCAAAGGTAATTTGATAACTGGTCAAAGGAGATGAACGTACGATCTGCATGCAAGAAAACAGGAATACGATTTAAGTCACTGTACGAGAGAAAGAAGATGAGACTAGGAGTCAGGAGGCCTGGGTCCATCCCCAGTTCTGTTACTAATGGGCCATAGAATGACAGCAGTAATTATGGCGATGACAGCAGATGACGTTCACTGAGTGTGCACCTTCGGACCAGGCGTGGCGTCATGGTTCTCACGATAACCTTAGGAGGTAGTCCTGTGATCACCCCTGTTTTACACAGCCCACAATGGAGGGCTGGCTGCATGGGGGGAGAGGCTATCTCTCCTGAAAAATAGGCATCAGCTTATACTTGAGTCCTTGAGACGCCCCTGTTAAGGGTGTGCTCTCTCAGCTACTGGAGCTTGAACAGAATAGTGCTGCTGGAGGACAAGACCTGTTAACCCGAAACGGACCCCAGCTGATGCTAGTTTTGGATGCACGGGGAAGTCACCAGAATGAAGTGGTTGAAGAAAAATGGACGCAAAAGCAATTTGACCCAGATTCAGTACTTGTTCCTGGGAGAATGGTCTCGCAACGACAAGTTCTAGATGCTTCCAAAAAGTCTTTTAGAAGTCATTTGAAAAAGCCGAACCTGTTAAGTGGTGATGTTGTAGAGCTATAGGACAAATCGAGAAAAGAAAAAAAAGCAGAACAAAACAACCAAAGATGTCCTAATGTAATGAGAACATGTATGTATGGCTTGGGAGGCAGTTTCTAGGGAGAGCCTCGTGCAGGGATTGTCACAGTGCTGCATGGCATACAGCTCAGATGCACGGAAGGCATCGGAGGTGCTTCCAAACTGTCGGATGACTTGAAGGGGGCGACGAGGTTGGTGAGGATGGTGAGGTCAGAGATGCACGTGAGGATTTAGAATAAAATGATCTTGTGTCGCGGTGTGAGGGAAAAAAGGAGTATTCTCCAAATTAATATATTATTCTATGTAATATGTGATTTATAGTATGTATGTATAGCTGAATTAATAAATTAAATATTATAAGACATGTGAGTGTTCTATCTACATCTCTAAAACTTTATAAATTCAAGTAGGCCAAAGTACTCTGGGGCGCTGTCTTGTCTGCAGGAAAGCAGGGGTCACGTTACGTTGAGGCCGCCGCGGACTAGCTGTGTGCCTCGCTCGCGGGGTGGGGGGGAGCAGCCCGGCGAAGAGGCCCTACAAGCCCCCTCCGGCGACACCTGCGTGTCGCTCTTGCCTCCTTCTCAGTTCCGAGGCCCGTGGATTCCTTGAAGGTACTTGATGCCAGTCACACTGGTCCAAATGCACGAGCATGTCCTGGAAGCTACCCTCGAGAGGCAAGATGGGAAACGTGTACACTTAGAAATTGCTGGTGACAGTATCCATTGGATCCGACCTTTCTGACGAGAAAATAGATAAGCGCTACAAAAGTGTTCATCTCCTTTGACTCCGCCCTCCCCCTCTCGGGGACTCGGCCGCGCGGGCCGCCACCGCCGCCGCCCGTCGAGGGGCGCCCCTCTAGTCGCGGTGGCTCGGCTGGTGCTTCTGCAGCGCCGACCGCCTCTTGAACACGCGGCCACACTCGCCGCACTCGCAGCGCCGCGCTCCGCTGTGGGTCCTGCGGTGGCGACTGAGGCCCGAGCTCCGGCGGAAGGCCTTGCCGCACTTGTCGCACTCGTACGGCTTGAGTCCGCTGTGGATGCGCCGGTGCTTGATGAGGTCGGACGGCCCGCGGAAGGCCTTGCCGCAGTCGCCGCAGCCGTACGGCCGCTCGCCCGTGTGGATGCGCTGGTGCTCCAGCAGGCTGGAGCTCTGGCGGAAGGCCTTGCCGCACTGGCCGCACTCGTACGGCTTCTCGCCCGTGTGGATGCGCCGGTGCTTGGTGAGCTCCGAGCTCCTTCGGAAGAGCTTGCCGCAGTGCGGGCAGCCGTACGGCTTGGCCCCGCTGTGGATGCGCTGGTGCTCGGCCAGCCCGTTGACGCCGCGGAACGACTTGCCGCAGTCGTCGCAGTCGAAGGGCAGGTGGCCCGTGTGCGCGCGCTGGTGCTTGAGCAGCTCCTGGCGGTCCAGGAAGTCGCGGCCGCACGCCTTGCAGGCGAACGGCTTCTCGGCCGCGTGCAGCTTCTGGTGGCGCACGAGGTGCGTGCTCACCTTGAAGGCGCGGCCGCACTCCTCGCACGCGAACGGCTTCTCGCGGCTGTGCACGCGCAGGTGCTGGCTCAGGCCCGCGTTCTTCTTGAACCGCTTCCCACACTCCTCGCACTCGAAGGGCTTCGCCTCCCTCTCCGCCGGCTCCCTTTGCTCCGCCGCCTCTTCCAGGGCGCGGCTGGGGCCCGGCTGCGGCTCGGCGGCCGCGTGGCTCTTCCGGTGCTCGTTGAACTCCGAGACCCCCCGGAAGACCCGCCCGCAATCACCGCACTCCCAGCCCTTCTCCTCGCTGTGAATCCTCTGGTGCTGCACCAGGAGGACCTTAAGGCGAAAGGCATCCCCGCACTCCTTACAGGAGAAGTGATGCTCGATAGGCAGGTCCCGAGGGCTGCCGCCCCGGCCCCCGGAGTCCGTGTTCGGCTTCACGTCGGGGCTGGGCGGGCCGGCCCGCGGGCAGCTGGTGGAGGCCATCTCCTGCGGCTGCGCTTCTTCACCCATCGTCCGCCGCTCGCGCGCCGACAGGCCTTCCGCGACGAGGACTCTGCAGGGGAGGAAGGACCAGGTTACCCTCCTCGGCCGACAGTCCCGTTCCTGCTGAGGCAGCTGCTGAACACAGGGCCCGGGGGCGGCTGCGGCAGGATGGCTGCGCCCGTCCAACCAGAAGCACGGACCGCGGGCCAGACGGGCAGTGAGGCCTCGTCGCCGCACACCGCCTACCACCAAAGCGGCCGAGGACATCTCCTCTTCCGTGCTGGAGAAGCAGCCACACCCACACCCTGAGGCTCAGCTGCCGCCCCCCACCCCCCCGCGCCAATTCTTTCACTTTTCAGGTTTCTTTCTCACTCACCAGAATACTACTTCACTCAATCTGGACTAGAGGGTGGGGCAGATGCCACCATAAGGGGCCAGACGCCAGGTAAGATTCAAAACAGGAACTCCTGCCCTTGGGAAAGGAAAAAGGGTTATGCTGGCAGCCAGAGATGCCACCAGAACACAGCCAAGGTGTGGCTTGCCCTTGAAACATGAAACCCTTTTAAGCCACAAAGTAGAGCCTGGTAGTGCCCTCCCGCAAACCACACATCCCTCCCAATGCCTTCCCAAGGGCTGGCTCCCTCCAGGCAACGGAAGAGGCAGACCCCCCGGCCCATCGGATGGAGGGCCACATGGCCATCCGGAAGAGCTGATCCTCCCTTTCTCCCTGTCCACACTCCTCAATGTGAACCTGGCCTGTGCTACGACTCCCAAGCCTGACCCACAGCGGGCTCCTGCCTTAACAACCTTCTCCACCTCACATGTGCAGCCTCTGACACAACAGAAGACCACACAGCTGTGGGGAAGCTGGTGCAAGGGCTGGGGCATCTTACCCCCTGGAGGTCGCGTTCCTCTAATATGCCAGCATCCTCTGCTCAGCGTCTGGTCTCGGCCGCTCCTTTTCTGAAAGATTAGGCCACGTTGTCAAATGTCACTGAATCCTGAAAGAATTCCCGGGATAAGTAGTCCTTCTGTCCATCCTAGAATGAGGTGGGAGCAATGCTAGTAACAGCAAGGGATAAGAGGTAAGGGTCTGGAATGGGTGTGCATCGCTAGCACGGAGATCTAAGCACAAACCTCAGGAAGTCCTGCAAAGAGAATCTGACCAAGCATCAGAAGACCTGGGCCATGGCCCGGGCCTCCCACTGTCTTCCCAAGGGACTTCGGTTCAATCACTTTCCCGGACTGAAATGCAGCTCCCCCACCAGCCTAATGGGAATTACAACCCCAGCAGGCATCCGTTTCTTGGTAGACTCAGGCAGAAAGCAAAGGGAGGAAAGGCAGAAGCTGGAGTTCAGGTCCTGTAGTGTGTCATGCTGGGAAAAGAGGGAGAGGCCACAGTTAAAACCAGGGAGCAGTGACAGATTCCTAAGCCAGGCAGAGGGAAGCACAGCTCACCTGGGCCTCAAGTGTCTCAAGAGGGCCTGCCAGAACCCGGTTTCCTGGGGGTCCATCCTGGGGGAGGGCAAGACCCGGGGAGGGGGTAGGCAGAGCTAAGGAAAGTGAGAGAAGAGCCATGAGTGACAGCAGCCCTGCTTTTGGGTCCCCCAGGACAAGACTAGTGATTTCCTTTTCCCTGGTTTTATAACTCATTCAGTCTTCTCTTGCACAGGAGCTGAGTGAAAAGCCGGAGCACACAACCCCGAACACTGGGGGACATAGACGGCAAAGGGTTAATACAGGCAGGCTAGAGGGAACCCGGACAAGACAAATGAATGTTGGCCCAGGAACAGCCTGGAGAAGATAGACACAGATGGAGAGCCAATGGTAGCGAGACAGGCTCTCCGAGACAGGCCGGCCACAGGCCTCCTTGCAGCCAGCCTCAAGGAGGTCAGTGTTCACACTGCGTAGGAAGGACATGTCCCCAAAACAATATGAGAAGAAAGACCTAAGTGAGGGGACAGGTGAGATCTTTCCCACCTTGGAAGGGCAACAAGAAAGACTGGGCCACTGGAGCAAAGAGAGGCAATGAAAGAGCGGGATCCAGGTCTTATTGGCCAGAAGCGAGGCCCTTTAAAAGCCTTAGCCCACACAATGCAAACAATGAAGCCAGTGACCGCGAGGCAGACGCAGACAAGAACGTTTCTGTGAAATGTCTGACCAAATGACAAGGTGAACAAAATAACTAGAAAAAGAAGCCTCAAAGAAAAGATCTTCGAACAGCACGTTGCTAAATAAAAGATCTGAACGATATGTTCAGATTTACCTTCTTCTTCCAGATTGCAAAATATGCGAAATGTTGTGATGACATTACCACACACGTGTGCGCATCAGAGGCCTCCCATTTCAGCCAATACGAAGAAGCAGGAGCACAATTTCTCTTCTGATGTCAAGTCAATTCAACTCAATCCACAAGTAAATGAAAAGGAGTCGAAGACCCAGACATTCCAGAAAGACTTTTACATAAAATCAGGCATTATATTGAGAAGGACGGACGGATACTTCTACTTCTGGCCAGGATATTGGAACAAAGAACAATGTCCTGCTGTAAACAAGTGTCAAACTGGACAGAAGCGATTTGAAACAAGTTTTCAGATACTGGGCAGCAGGAAGTGCAGGATCATCATCCCGAGAGAAGAGAAACAACTGGGATAAGCCTTATCATTGCCCTGGCTCTGCCCGGAGGCCATTTCCAGCCTGAGTGAGCAGGGAAGGGAGCCTCCAATAGAGCTCGGCAGCTTCATCAAGACACAGACTAGCATTCAGGACGTCTGATGCAGCTAGTAGTTGGAGAGAAGACTGCCAGAAAGGAAGGAGCTAGGCAGAAAGAAGGAGCCCCCCAAAATCAGCACAGTGCTCCCCTTGGGCCTTTCCTGACTCCCAAGCCATGGTACATAATAAAACTCCCAAAGACTAGGAAAGGAAGGGCCAGGAGGCTTTAAGCTGAACAACTCCCAACCAACCAGAGTAGAGTCCTCAGCGATGCCCGGGGCCATTCAGTAGAGAATCAGACGGGCTGTGCCTCAGTAGTAGCACTGACTGTCTCCTGGAGCCACAGCTACCCTGAACATGCTCTAGAAAAGCTTAAGAATGGGCCTCGATGTGATGAAGCCATTCCACAAATAACTACGCTCTCAAAGGAAGTCCAACCTCTTCAAAGTGAAGTAACAGACTCTAGCCACTCAGCAATATCATCTGGAACGCCAAGAAGCAGGAAAATCAGGTCAATGGACATAACTCAAAAGTGATGACTGGCAGAACTTACAGACAAGGACAACAGCTAGTTTAACTCTGTACAAGTACTGAGAGAAGAACAGAAACACAATGGAAAAAATGAATGATATAAACAAGATACAAATGGGGCTTCTGGAGGTGAAAACTGTAACAGTTAAAATGAAAATTTCACTTGATGTGATAAACAGCAGCTTAGACACTGACCCCTGTCCCCCCAAAAAGATTAGAAAACTCGAGGATATAGCAACAGAAACTATCCCAAATGAAGAGCAAAATGAAAAGAAAAAAGATATTTAAAAAACAGTGTCAGTGACCTGGATACAACAGAAAATCACCTAACACACATGGAACTGGAATCTGAAAAGAAGAGGAAAAGGGGAAAAGGATAAAAATGTAGTTGAAGAAATAACGGTTGAAATTCCCCCCCCCCAAATTTGATGAAAACTAGATCCAAGAAGCCCAGCCAACCCCTATCAAGACTAAACAAACCAACAACAAAACCAAAAAGTCACATGCGTACACCAAAGCACGTCATAATAAAATTGCTGAACACTAGTGATAAAGAGAAAATCTTACAGCAGTGGGGTGGGGGGTCATGTCCTATAGAGAAGCTCAAAGATAAGAGTAACTACAGACTTCTTATCAGAAAATGTGCAAGCCAGCAAACAACTGAATGACATTTTTAAAGTGCTAAAGGGAAAGAACCCTGTCAACCTACAATTCTATATTCAGGGGCAACACCCTTCAAAAATGAAGGCAATATAAAAACTTTTTCAGACAAAAAGCTGAGAGAATTGGTCACCAGCAGACCTGTGCTATGAGACACATTAAAGAAGGTTCTTTAGGTAAAGGAAAATGATACCAGATGGAAACTTGGATCAACACAAAGGAATGAAGAACATTAGGAATGTAAAAACACTTTTACCCCCTTTATTTTTAAATCTTTAAAAAAATAACTGACCATTTAAAGCAAAAATAATAAGGTACTGTGGGGTTTATACCATACATATAAGTAAAACGTAGGATTTGATTTAGTATTTTAGGAAGCCCTCGGAGACTCTGATGCAGGCTAATAAGCCAGGAGTGGAGATAAAATACAATTTGAAAAAATAATCCAAAAGAGTAAAGCAACAAAGGAAAAAGAACAGAGAGGATAAACAGAAACAAATAGCAAGATGGCGAACTTAAATCCAACTACATGGATAACTAAGTTAAATGTAAATGGAGTAAACACTCCAGTTGAAAAGGAGGGATTACTAGACTACAGTAAAAAATAATACTCAACTCTATGCCGTCTGTAAGAAGCTTTAAATATAAAAACTTTAAATGTAAAGACATAGATAGGTGAAAAGTAAAAGTATGGAAAACAATTTCTATAGGACGAAACAATCCCACTGTCAAATATAAGAGAAGGAGAGGGTGAATGATGAATGTGGCTCAGAGCATTGGAGACCTTACTGAAGAGTCCTAGAACTCATAGCAGGAAGAAAACTGGAGAGCTTAAACATAAAATCAACAAGTGGTAGAAAACAAGAAAAAAAGAAAAGAAAAAGAAATAAAAATGAAAAAAAAAATCAACAGGTGGCTAATATAGATGACACACAGATTACAAAAATGCAAATCCTTTAAAGAAGATGGAGACAGACAGTAACTGTTCACTAAAAAATCCAAAGAGAGTAGGGACGGGGAGAG
>ML098067.1:26568-57773 GCA_003697995.1 Taxidea taxus jeffersonii
TAGGAGTAAATGGAGTGGCTTGTTGTTGACCTAAGCACACCTCTACCGTAACGTGTGCCACACTGGGGTAGAGTCTGGATTTAGAAAGGTCTTCTGCTTTCTGTTCCGGTACCATGTGAATTTTTAGTAACTGAGCTGCATTTCTTTGGTAATCAGAAAAGAGTGACAATTTAAAAAGATTTGGGTAGACTTTGGATAAGACAGGGTGATGGGAATGTGTGGGCAGTCCCAGAAAGCTCAGAGATAGGACCATGGGGTTGGGACTTCCTGGGCTCCTCTCCGCAGGCTCTCGCTGCCATCACAGGTGTGAGCAGAAGGCCTCCTTTAGTCTCAACATCCACAGAAGCCCCAGTCCCGTCTTTAGCCCACTGCCCAGCACAGGTGCTTCCCTGGTGTGTGAGTTACGCCCCAGGTGCCCAGCAGCCATGCCCTCTGTGGCCCACTGTCAGCTGGGTAGGGCCCTCTGAGCACTTGGGAGTCCTCCTGGTGTACATCTGAGGTCTGGTTTGACTTTGGCTTCCGATACAAAACAAACTGGTCACAGAATCCTTACACGATTCATTATGAAAACTCACTTTCATTGACGTGGAGGTTTTGCTGCCACGTGGAACGGGCAGAACATCTCACACTTACCTTCTGAAAAACATGGCTCGTTACAAACTTGTCTCACTGTCCTCGAGCCAGAGACCCAAGGCCTTAGCCCCTTACAAAGACCCCAGCCTGGCCCACCTGGCCCAAATCCCGCACCCCACATCTCAGTCATTCCTTCCAGATACCCTGGCATTCACTCTGTCCCAACTATGCCAAGGTGATGCCCCCTCAGGGCTCTGAACGTGCCACAGGTAGTTCCTTCTAAGAATTCAGACCTCAATCAAGTGTCACCTCCTCAAAGTGTCTTCACTCTCGAGCCCAGTCACCGTTTACTCATGACACTTCTCACTACCTAACAATCCTCCTCAAATGAAACCGCTTGTCTTTACCTGACTGCCCAGGAGAAATGTCACCTCCCACAGGATACAGACCTTCTCTTTCCTGGCCCTGAATCCCCAGCATCTGCAGGAGCTCCTGGCACCAAGTGGACATGGGATGAGCTGTGGGGGGAGGGGAGTGTTAACGGGAGCCAACGTCTAGTTACAGAGCGCCTACTATGTTGTTTGCTCCTGTGCTTCTCCCTTCTCATAATGTAATCACCGAGACCAATAGTTCTCACCACCTCCATTGTACACAGAAGTAAGTCATGGACCCAAGAGGTTAAGTAACTCACCTAAGGGCCAGCTCCCAAGATTTAAGACTTTTCAAGCCACACCAAAGAAAGGAAATATGCAGCCCTCTAACTCTAGGGAACAGGCTGTTAGTGAACGTCCTCAGAGCCTGATGGTTTATATGGACTCAGGCGATTGGCTTTAAATCATCCTATCGATATGCCATCACAGACCCTCACTTGGCAATAGTCACACACATCATTCTCTCTCTCTCACTCGCACAGAGTTCTTCCAAGCCACCCATGTTTAATTGAGCACGTGCTCCTCAAGTGTTCTATTTAATTGAGCAGAGCCTATCAAAGCGTTTTCACTTAATTGGAATGATTAACTGTTGAAATCCTGCAGCCACAACCCCCATGTGAATTACTAATTATGCTTTCCTGTGTAGCAACAGGAGTGGCCCTTCCCGTACCGGGCTTGCCCGGGAGACGTAACCTGCAAGAACTTCAGATCAGCACACGAGGTCCCAGCGCGCACGGACGTACAGCGGTCATTGAGAAAGTGCTCACAAAAACAGATGGGAAAAAGGGAGCCTCACTTTCACAAAAGTAGCTAAATTCTGTATGATGAAATACACATTAACCCCCACTGCATTTAAAAGTAAAATTATCACCAATCCCGAAGATCATGTGATCACTTAGAAGCCATGCTCTAACTGCTCTACTTTGAAATGGTGAAACGAACCTGAAAAAGATGCTGTGACAAAAATGACAAA
This sequence comes from Taxidea taxus jeffersonii, assembly GCA_003697995.1. Taxonomy (NCBI): domain Eukaryota; kingdom Metazoa; phylum Chordata; class Mammalia; order Carnivora; family Mustelidae; genus Taxidea; species Taxidea taxus. The sequence goes on from ML098067.1 coordinate 28,546, forward strand.
TACAGATGTCCACTGCCTTCCAAAAGTGGACCGCGGGGCCAAGGTCACAGCAATTCCAGGAAGAATACGAAAACCACAGGAACGCACCTGATGGGTACAGAGGATGCTGCAGACCTTGACCGGAAGGCACTTTCATTCACCCAAATCTCTTAAGGTGTGCGCCTTCACCCACCTGGGAAACGGCAGCCGGGAGAAAGAATATGGGAAAACAAATCTCTGCCTTTTAACAGAAATACACTAGGCTCCTTCTTCCCATGGGCTCTGAAGTGCCGTCTAGGGCCTATCTGCTCCCAGAGAGTGAGGCCCCCTGTCAACGGTGGACCGCAGACCCCACCCTGGCCCGAGCGAAGCGCCACAGACACCACGGCGGCCGTTCGATGAACATGGGGAGACCCTCTGGATGCGAACCCCCGCCTGACAATCCGAAAAATCACGCATTCTACAACATGAGAGCTCGGGGCAGTGCAGAAATAATCCTGCCCATGTGCTTATTTATCTACTTACTTAGATCAAATTTTCTGTATAGAATCAGAAACTCAAGAGAACCGAAATAACCATTCCACTTTGATATGAAAGAACAGAAATTAAGAGCTGAATTCAATGGAGACAAAAAACCAACCCATGTCAAAAAAAGTAGTGAATAATTAAGTGTCTTTTGGTTGCGATGGACTCAGAATCCCTCTTCAGAATGTGCTGGTGAAGTCTGCATCTGAATGGGCAGATCCCCCTGCCCTATCACTGGGGCAGGGGAGAGGCAGCAAGACCACCCAAACTAGATCTATCTAGCAGCTTCCAAAACTTCGAAGGGATGCCAGAAATACCTGGACTCCCTGGAACATCTAAATAAGGACCTGTAGCAGAATGTCCTCAGGCCCTGGAAGACAATAGGTAGTTCGTGGTGTTCAGTTCAGTTCTGGGCCAGAGCAAAAATGCCCTGGAGCGTGTCTTTATGGGCCAGACAAGAGACCTCACTTTCCAGCATCTAATTCAGATGGGTGCCTGTGGCTTTCTGTCCCGTGCAAATGATTACCAAGATTCCCAGTTCTCCTCACCGGATGTCTATCCTCCTTTGAGTCCTGCTGCTTAGACTGAGAACTGTCTCTGGGCAAAGACGGTTCAGCGACGCTGACATATATGAAAATACAAGTGCTTCCAGAAAGGAAAGGCTACTTCCCACCATCCTGCATCCTCATCCATGGGGCCTCCTGACAGCATGACCAGCTTTAAGGCCAGCAGACATGGTCTGTCAACTCCCAGACTTACCAAAAGACACATGCGAGGATGGCTCATTGTATCTCCAGCTGATTCTGAGTTACAAGGACAGGCAGGTAAGGTCCCACCTGTTGGTACTGAAATAATTCAGGGGGACAGAAGCAGACTTGGGGGCACCTTCCAGGAATGTGTCTCTTTGGGTCATGTGTGCTTGACCAAAGGACAAGGGGGGGACAACACACGCCACCACCCCCCCAACCCAACCCAACCCAACCCAGCCAGGCAAAGGCCAGGATGCTGACCCAAGCCTCTGGGCTGGAGCTGACATTGGCCTTCATGTGCTCTCAGCGTGTCTCACCAGGACATGGCCACCAAGGCCTTAAAGGGAGAGGGCCAGCCCCGTATTGTGCAAATGTGCTGCTGCCAGAACTGGCAGAATCCTAAAGGGCCAAGGAAGGGTGTTTCACCAGGAAAGTCTGTTTTTCTTGGGATGTTTGTGTCTCTGTGTGTGTCTTTCCATGTGTGTGGGCGGGAGGCATCTGTCTCCATTTTACCCGGTTCTCCTTTCTCAGTTCACTTGGGCACCTGTCCCTCTCTGTTTAGGTTTCCGTTTTATTTCCCTTCTATAAAAAGCCAGAAGGTAGACCCGAAGGAGATTTTGTAGTGTTTGTTGTACTTAACTGAGAAAAGGTTTATGCTCCTCCTTTCCCAACAAGGCGCATGACATCTTACTAAAAACCAATATAAATTATAAGTATAGGTTCATTTAGGTTACATTGCCCTGGATATGGGATGGGCTACACAGATATGAGAGGCTGCTCATTTGGGGAGCCCAGGCAGGTTAGGACCAGGGCTGGGTCAGTGTGCTACAATCCTGGCTCGGGGTTTGCTAAGAACTCAAGGGGCAGAGTAGTAGGTGCGGGTGGGGCCAAGGAATCTGCATTTGCAACCCGCAGTTTGGGGACTGGAATGTAGAACTGTGCCTTGTCAGTACTGGGCCTACCTAGAATATGTAGTCTCTGTCACCATCAGCACTTGGCAGACAGGATTCAGGCCTGTGACCTTCCAGTGTGGGATCCCACTGCGCTGACCTCAGTGCGCTGACTGTCAGACTTCTGGGAAGAGAATTCACACTTTCTAGTGATTTTTCCAAGGGGTCTCTCACCCAAAGGCGGCTGCAGATCACTGTTCAATAGGGTTCTGAACATAGATCCACGAACATTTTTGGGGAATGGACTGGACTGTACCAGGTCCTGTGCAAGCTGCTTCTACTTAAAGGCTCAATGGGGGAGGGAGGATGGGGAATGGGGTGAGGCAGCATTAGTACCCAGAGGGGTTGCTGTTCTGGCAATCTCGTCTGAAATCCTTTGGTAAAGGATTTCATTTGGAAAAATGTCGGGTCTGAGGTTTAAGAGAAAATATTTCACTGACCAAGGAGACTGGGGCGGGGGGCTGGCAGCCAGGCTAGGCCAACACTGGCTGGAGGGCGTCAGTTGGAACAGGGTGGGACCTCTGGGAAGAGGGCCAGGATTTGTGGGGGGGGGTTGTTTGAAAGGGACCATGGGCTTTGGGCGGCAGGCAAGTGTGTGTCTGTGGGGGCAGGATGGAAAAAGACATGTAATTAATCACCCAAATATAGAGGAGAGGCAGCAAAGGAGTTTAAGGGGGAGGCACAGGAGCAGGAGATGGTGGCCCCCAGAAGGGCGACAGAAAAAGCCCTGTTCAGACCTGGAGCCTTGAGCTCATCTTCACCCAGCAAGCGCTGCCTCCTCGCGCTCCCTCACAGCTCTTGGGCTCTGGGCTATCCCTCTTTCCCTCCCCACTAACCTGAGGCTCAACCTCTATCCAGAAGTAAAGGAGGGACCCCATCAGCAGGAACTGTCCCCAGCTCATCCACCCAGCGGTCCTGACTGCGGCTCGGCCCCTCCCCCAGACTGGGGGAAAAGCCCTTTAACCTTTCCAACGCCCCCTCCACCTCAGCCTCCGTTGCGCTCGGGGCTGGGGTCCCCTCCTTCCCATAATGACCAGTTCCCAGCGTCTCCCCCAAGGCAGCGTAGGCCTCGGCACATCTGCGATTCCCGCCCCTGACCGCCGCCCCCCCGCCCGCCGCAAGAAGGCCTTCGGGCCTCCTCGTACCCGCCATCTGGGACTCGTCCTTCACTTTGGATGGCCTCAGGGCTGAGTAGCTTCCTGCGGGCCCAGAGACGCCCCCCCCAGAACGCTTGGCCTCCACCCACCGCACACTCTGCGGAACACTCACCCTAGCCCCGCGCACTCTCCCAGGCCGCCCCCCTGCGCATCCTTCCGTAGTGCAAACGATCAGCCCAATCCCGCACACCCTCCCGCGCCCTCGGCACATCCTCCCGTGTCCCTGATGCTCACCCCGGCCCCGTGGCGGCCGATGCGCTGCCCTCGGCGGAGCGGCGGTGGAGCGGCGCTGGCGCGGCCCAGGCAGGCCCGGCGTGGCAGGAAACGCCACGGAGCCGCCAGCGCCCGGCTGAGCCCCAGCAGCCCCGCGGCGCGTTTCCGGAGCCGCGGGCGCCGCCGCGGGTAGTGGGGGAGCAAGGCCCCGCCCTGGCCCCGGCCCCGCCCGGCCAGCCAGTCCCAATTGGCCTGGGGAGGGGGCGGGGCGGGAAGGGGGCGGGGCTGAGGCGGGGGGGGGAGGGTCAGGCGCGACGGCGGGGGATCTGCGCGTGCGGGCCAGATGCCTAGCGGAAGGGGGCGGACGGGCACGAACGTACGAATGAATGAGTGAACAAGCGAACGAACGAACGAATGAATGAGCGAATGAACCAACTGGCCCATGAGGGAAGGAATGAAGGAATGGAAACAAGCGCGCCCCCTCGGGCGCCTTCCGGACGGGGGTGAGGGTGGGGGATGGGAACAGAAAGCAAAGCAGGGCAAAGCCAGCTCTCACGGGAGGGGTCAAAGCGCCTCACTGAGCCACCGATGCTATTGCGAGCCCCTGCTGTAAGGGTAGAGCTAGGAGCAAAACCGGGGCGCAAGGGGCGCGCATTTGGCGTCCAAGAGCTCCTGTGAGCCTGTGTGTGTGTGTGTGCGCGCGCGCGCGTGGGGGAATGGGGCTGGAGCGGAGATGTGTTTGAGTTAATTTCAAAATAGGTCAGACTATGAAGAAGAACCAAGAGGATTCTTCGGGAAGGGGGCTGCGTTGCAGCCACTTCCAGAAGAATTTGGTGCCAGTCATTAGAAATCTAGGAACCTGCCTTTGCCCAGTAGTGTGCTAAACCCGTTGATGCTTTCTTGAAGACTCCTATTCCCTAAGGAAAATACACAGGATTTCAGCACTAATACACAAGGGAGTGATAGTGGAGGAATTCGGTAAAGGCGGTAAGGGAATTCGACTTGAATGAGGGGGACTCAACCACGGGAAGTTTGTTGAAGACGGGAAGGGCATGAGTAAAGGAACAGCAAGTGTAAACGCCTTCTGCCAGGAATAAATTGGGTATATTCGAAGACCAAAAGGAAAATGCGGGACTGTAGTAAGCCAAGGGAAAAAAGAGCCACACTGCTGGGTGAAGCTGGGCACTGAAACTGAGTCTGAAACACATGGTTTAACACTTTTTTTCATTCTTTATTAATAAGCATTTAATGCTTTATTGCTGATGATGATAACCAACTTCTTAAAGATTCTTGTAACAATTTTATCCATTAGACGTTAACAACTTTTTTCTTATTTTCCTTCAGATTTTATTATGAAAACTTTGAAATATACAGATCAATTCAAACATCCGTACCTATGTACCAAGCACTACTCTACAATGAACATGATGCCACACTTGCTCGATTACAAGGTCACGCTTATTTTATTCACCTCCAAACACTTCAGCATGCAAAGCATTAGCTAGAGATGAATACCTGTTCACTGTTTTGCTTTTTAAAAACATTTTATTTACTTGCCAGAGAGAGCAAGCGAGACAGCAGCAGGCAGAGGGAGAAGCAGGCTTTCCGCTGAGCAAGGAGCCGGAAGCAGGTCTTGATCCCAGGCCCCGGGGATCATGACCTGAGCCAGAGGAAGATGTTTCACCGATGGAGTCACCCACACATCCCCCTGTTTACTGTTTTTTTGCAGGTAAAATTTGCTGCAGTGAAGCACACAAATCTCAGGTGCCTCATGTAGTGCGTTTTTACAAACGCACACTCCAATCTCCCGTCATGATACAGAACACTCAAGACCTCAGGAAATTTCCCTTGTGTCCGTTTCCAGTCAGTCACCACCACAAACCCACACAGAGGCAACCGTGGTTCCAGCTTTTCTCCACCATACATACCTTTTGCCCTATTTGAGAACTTCCCGTGAATGGCGTCATACAGTATGTCCTGTTTCGCGTCTGGCTTCTTGCACTCAGTATGATGTTAAGGTTCATCTGTGTTGTCGAGTGTGTTATCGCTTCTCCCCTTTCATTACTGAGTGTCTCCCATTGTCTGGATATATTCGAGTTGGTGTATTCATTCACCAGCTGATGATCTGGACGGTTTCCATTTTGGACTATTATAAATAAGGCTGCTATGAACAATTTGTTACCAAATTTTTGTAGACATATGCTTTCATTTTACTCAGATAAATACCTAGAAAGGGAACTGCCACGTCATAGGGTAGTTGTTTTATAAGAAACTGCCAGAATATTCTGCAAAGTGGTTGTACAATTTATGCTCCCACCAAAAATGTATGAAAGTTCCTTTTCTTTCCAATCTTCCTCAAGGTTTGTGGTTGTCAGCCTTTATTTTTAGCTATTTAGGTGGGTGTGAAGTGACAACTCATTGTGATTTTAATTATCATCTCCCTGATGACTAATCATGTTGAGTATGATGCTTTTATGTACTTACTGGCCATTTCTATATTTTCTTTAGAGAAGTGTCTGTTCAAATAGATTGCCCACTTCTATAGGGTTGTCTCTTTCATTATTTATTTGTAGGTGTGTTTTTTTAAAAACAGATCTTTTGAGGCATATTTGACATATGATAACTGGATATGTTTAAACTGTACCATCCAATAAGGTTTGACATATATATATACATCTTCATGAAGCCATCACCACATTCAAAGCAATAAACATATCCATTACTCTCAAAGTTTCCTTGTGCCCTTTATAGTCCCTCTCTCCTGTCTCTTCTTCTGCCCTTGCTCCTCTCATCTTTAAGCAATCAGTGATCTACTCGCTGTCACTACAGGGCAGTTTGGATTTTCTAGAGTTTTATAGAAATGGAATTGTAAAACCAGTGTTCTTTTGGATATACTGTGATGGTTTATTCATGCATTGGTTGATGGACATTTGGGTTGTTTCCAGTTTAGGGCAACTACAAATAAAATTACTATAAACATTTGTGTATAATCCTTTACATATACGTATATTTCCTTGGGTAAATACTAAGAGTGGAATGACTGTATGATACAGTAGAGGAACATTTAATTTTTTCTTAAAAATTACCACACTGTTTTCCAAAGTGATTGTACCACTTTACATTCCCACTAGTATTGTAGGAGAGTTCCAGTTCCACATTCTTATCAGTACTTTGTATGCTCAGTCTTTTTAATTTTAGCCATTCTAATAGATGTATAGTGTAATCTCATTCTGGTTTTAATCTAGATTCCCTGACTAATGGTGCTGGGATATAAGATCAATATACAAAAATCAATTGGGGGCACCTGGGTGGTTCAGTGGGTTAAGCCTCTGCCTTTGGCTCAGGTCATGTTCTCAAAGTCCTGGGATCGAGCCCCGAGTCAGGCTCTCTGCTCAGCGGGGAGCCTGCCTCCCCCTCTCTCTCTGCCTGTCTCTCTGTCTACTTGTGATCTCTCTGTCAAATAAATAAATACAAGTCTTTAAAATTTTTTTTTAAAAAATCAATTGTATATAGTAGCAATAAACAATCACAAATTTAAAAATTTTAAAACAATGTCACTCAAAATAGCACCAAAAATAGGCAATACGTAGGAATAAATCTGACAATAGATACAAAGACCCAAACACTGAAAACTACAAATTATTGCCAAGAGAAATTAAAGACCAAAATGAGAGAAGGAGACCTTGTTCAGGAGTCAAAAGACTCAATACTGCTAAGATAATCAATTCTCCCCCAAACTATTCTACAGAATGTAATCTAATCCCAATCGCAGACTGAATGACACTGATAAAATTTCAAATATTTAAACCAAACTTGCATTCTCATGATAGGCTACTTAGTCATATTATGTTATCATCTTGTATGTTGTGAACCCAATTTGCTAAGGGTTCGTTTAGAATTTTTGCAAGTATGTTTGTAAAAAATATCAGTCTGTAGTTTTCATGTGTCTTTGTATGGCTTTGACGTAAAGGTAATGCTGACCTCATTGAATAAGTTGGAAGTAGTCTTTCCTCCTCACTTTTCTGGAAGGGTTTGTGTAGCATTGGCTTTGTTTCTTTCTTAAGAAATTGGTAGAGTTTGAGTTCCTGGACAGGCCACAGAGGATGTCATGCTGGATGGCTAAAAACTCAGAGACCCAGAGGACAGAGTTCAGGGTGACCATTTCAGAGGGAAGGTAAGAAAGAAAATCCTGGCGAGGAGAGAACCATAGACAGGGAACCCAAATTTGACATATACAGTCTGCCCAAATCTCTGGGGACTCTTGGGTGTGTGTACAGGGCAAACTCCATATCCACAATTGTATTCGATGTAAATGGGCTGAACACTTAAAAGGCAGAGCTCATCTGAACAGACAAATGGGCAAGGCGTTTGTTGTCTACAAAGAGATGCAATTTTTAAAAAGATTTTATTTTTTATTATTTATTTGACTGAGATAGAGAGAGAGAGAGAGAGAGAGAGACCACAAGTAGGCTTAGCAGCAGGCAGAGAGAGAGGAGGAAGCAGGCTCCCCGCCGAGCAGAGAGCCCGATGTGGGGCTCGATCCCAGGACCCTGGGATCATGACCTGAGCCAAAGGCAGAGGCTTAGCCCGCTGAGCCACCCAGGTGCCCCAAAGAGCTGCAATTTTAATATAAGACACAAATGGTTGATAGTAAGAGGATGCAAAATGATATACCATGCAAAGAGGAGAAGCAGGGAGAGCTACCCTCCACTCTGAATCCTGGGCAGGGTGGCCCCCAGAGGGGGAGAAGCACCCTCTCTGTGTCCCACTCTCTTCACAGCCAACCCTGAGGGCACCAGTCCGAAGCCCCATTCGTGCCCCACAGCCTCCTCAGGTGGCCCCTTGGCTGCAGAGTTCCAGAGCTCACCTCCAAGCAGGAAGAGGCCACTTTCCAGGTCCTGTCTGCAACTGCAGGCCCAGGCCCGCCCCAACTTTCCTGGGCCCTGCGCTCCACAGATTGAGGGCAGCCCCCTTTCTGCCTTCGAATTGACCGAGTGCTTAGGAGAAGGAGCAATCTGGCCCTTGATGCATGTGTCCCAGGAGGGAATGGTACTGTTCCCCTGGAAATGGTGAGGGGTCCTTAGAGACTCCCTCAGTCTGTGCCCACAGGTGCCCTCCAGTCATTTTGAAGGGACAGGGGCTCTGCCCACTCTCACAGTGCAGATGAAGGGCGGAGTCCCCAGAGCAGTTGAGGAGCTGGAGTGAGAACCTTACAGACAGCTGAGGCCTGGGCCAGCAGCTGCCCAGTCAGCCTGCAGGAACCATGCATCTAGGAAGACCAGGGCCATGGGGTGAGAGCTGCAGACAGTGGGGCTGCATGGATGGAGAGGCCCCTGGAGATGCTGCGTAGTGAGACACACGGGCAATGGAAGGAAGGTTGCAGTAGGTTGTTGAGAAGGGGATCATTGGGGCTGTGCCTGCAGCCTCCTTGGTCCAGGGGGCTTGGCCCCATGTCGTGGGGACACTCAGAAGTGTCTCACCAGGGTGTGCTGCAGGATTGGGGTGAGGTCCCCAGGCGGATTCTGTTCTCCTTGCCCTCTTCAGGCAAGCGTCCACCCTTAGCACGTCTGTCCTGTGTGTCTTAGCAGGGCCACGGCCACTGGCCACTTTCCACCAGCCTATTGGGATCTGGGTTGGGGGCCAGGACAAGAGGAGAAGGGATGGGAGTGGGGCTGCTACATGTGTAGTCCCTGAGCAGGTGTGAGTATATGGGTGTCAGTGAATGTGTGCGAGCATGCAAGAGTGAGCGAACGTGACAATACCTGAGTATGTGAGAGTCTGTCAGTGTGTGAGAGTGTGCATGGGCATGTGTGCAAATGTGTGAGTAGGAGGGTGTGTCACGGAACGTTGTGAGCAGGTGTGTGCGTGCATGTGTTGGGGGTTGGTGCGTTTTGAATCCTTCTAGGATCAAGTAGGGCAGCCACTTTCCCATCCCTGTGGAGGAGGGGAGACAGGAGAAGGCTGGTCCCTAGGCCAGCTGGCCCAAGTCTGGCCCTGGGAATCTGTGCTCCCCTTTCTGGGGCTGGCTCAGAAGAGAGAGGCTCCTGGGTCCACTGCCCTCTCGAAGGCTTGCCTCGTCTTATGCCCCCTGTGGTGAGAGAACTTGGAAAGAGATGAATGTGCACTTTTCCCCCTTTTCCCTTTGCCTGTTCTGCAGGCCCCTGGCCTCTCCACCTAGGGCTAGTAGGGCAAGGTTCAAAGCCTCGGTGACTGCCAGCCACTTCCCCATGCCTCGGCAATGAGACCAGTTCCCCTGTTGCTGGAGACCCCACAGAGCTGTGTCCCCTACATTCCTCCCCAGCCAGGCTTGCCCCACGACCAGGAGTCTGCCCTCATCTCTGCTTTTCCATGCCCAAAGCCCCATCATTTGGGGTATAGCTCTTCTCAAGGCCATCGTCCTCCTCTAGACCCCAGCCCTTCCTCATGGAGCCCAAAGCAGGGTTTGTTTCTCAGCCAAGCCTGTTATCCCTGAACACGAGGATCCTTCCCCACGAGTACTTTGGCTGCCAGCACTCTGGCTGGCCACCTGGGCTCAAAGCTATTGTTGCCACTCTCACGGTAGAAATCTGTAGGTCCCTATGTTCCTAGCACTTCCTCGCAAGCCACAGTGCACATCGCAAAGAAGGGGGATCAGCTTTCCCATGCCAGGGTGTGGTTAGGGCAGTTCCTCTCTGGTAGGGCTGACAGCCAGCGGACATTACCATGGAGTAGGCCCTGTGCCGGGGAATGCTGTGCTGCCGAAGATGGGGCCCTGATCTTCTCCTTGAGTCCAGACCCAGGGGGGCTCTGCATGGGGTCATCCTCACGCTGCATGCCCTTCATGCTGTCTCTTGCCCTGGCTTCCATGGTATCCCCACACTTCACTTCTAGTCCCCATGGCGATCAGAGCCATGATCCCAGCTGGCCAAACAAGGGACAGCAGAAAGCTAATGCTAAAAAGCAGGTGCTAGTGGCCCTGCACCACAAGCTATCCACTCCCAAAGCACTGAAGGTTTAGAGCCTTGGAGAAAAGCGAGCCCCATGCCCATGAGCTCCCGCCTTTGAGCGTGGACTACATCGCAGGCACTACATCGCTGAACAACTGGGTCTGCTCTCTCTCCCAGGAGCCCTGGAGGCGAGTGGGCACTTGTTCTGTCCCCTCTTCTACAGATGAGGACACTAGACACAGTACCACTGAAAGACTTGCTCTGTGTCACACACTTCCTCGGTGCAGGTGCCGGGATTCTCAAGGTGAGCCAGATCAGTGGTTTAGGAATGAGGTGCGTGTCAGGCAAGGCTCATGCCCCCATCTCCACTCCCACCCCATCCTGGGAGTCAGACTCCCTGGTAGAGACCAAGAAGCAGGACTGAAAGGGCTTGGCACAACCTTAGAGTGGGGAGGGGACCTGGACGCGTGGGCAGGGGGCAAGATGAGGTTTTGCACAAGAAGGTGGGGAACCTCCTGTGGGTTTGAGCTTGGCTGAGGGGACACCTTTGCCCACCCCATCCCAGAGCCTTTGGGGTCCTTCCTGAGGCAGAAACTGGACTCCAGAATAGGCCTAAGGAAGACCCCAGTCAGGCCACAGGGCCTTGAAGCCACAGGGCCAGGCCACTGCCCACATACACGCTGGGGACCCTGTGTCCCTCGCCAGGCCTCTCTCCTCCCCCCTCAGCTGGCATTGAGCATGCCGTTTGAGACAGGGAACTCCTGTCCCGTAGACTGCACTTGGTTTTCCCAGGGCTGGGCTTTCTTGACCCAGAGCCAAGCACGTCGCCTGTTGTTGGAGACCCTCAGCCTTGCTGGGCATAGCCCTTGGAGGAGGACCCTCCCCCCCATCCCCCGCCCTGCCCCCTCACTCACACCCCTGGTGGATCTGGGACAGCTCCTCCCTCCCCTGGGGCTCCAGCCCCGCACAGGTGGGAGTTGGGGCCTGTTGCCTCGGCCCGTGTCCCTGTCTCTCCAGGATTTCCCGAGGGGCCTTGGGCTCTGGTGGCTGTCTCTGGGCCCAGTGGTGCACGCTGGCTGTTGATATGTGTGAGGGGAAGGGGGTCTTCCTGTTCTCTGTCGTTCCAGTACGGAGGGGTGGGACTGACATCCACAAGACCTCAGTTCAGAGGGTACTGTCGCACTGAGTCCGTCCAATCCAACCTCAGCCAGAGCCAGCGATCCCCCTTCATGTTGCCGTCACCCCCGAAGAGGGCCCGAGTATGTTTCTTCTGTTGGGGGGCTCGGGGTGCTGAGGCCGTTGGGCAGTGGGGGTGGGGAGAAGCCAGCGGGGCGGAGGGGCCTTCTCCAGGGAGCCCCTGCCACTGTGGGAACGGTCCCTTCTCCTTCCCCATGTGCACCCAGGACCAAGGAATCTCTTTATACTGGAGGCCCCAACAGCTGCTAAGCACACACAGAAGCAGACTGTGAACTTGTGGGGCCTTCATGACCCCTACACGGATGCCAGAGAGTGTCTCCATGTGTCATTTTAACGTCACATCTGTCAAGCTTTAGGAAACGTCGCCTGAGTCTGGTACTTCCGGGCACAGTGAAAAAGCCACATCAAAGTCCTCCAGTCTATGCCACTGAAGGATGGTAAGACTGCATTTGGGAAACCGTGGTGATGTCCACACATGACCGTGGCATGGTGACACGAAAAGAGCACTGGGAGCAAACTCCTAAAAGACTCGCTGTCCCCTTGATCAGGTCAGCCCCCTTCCTTTGTCCTTCATGTCACCCCTCTTCCTGCCTTCCTGAAGGCCAATGTGCAAGCCTTCTGGGCATTTCTGTGGGCATGGTCCCAGTGATCCAGAGCCATGTCCAGAATTGCCAGGAGGCGCCACAGACGAGGGACCACCCTGGGCTTGTGAGGCTGCTGGAGGAAGGTCTGCCGGCCCACTCACTCTGTGCCCCCAGCAGGCCCCCTGCCCCGGGGCTGGTGGGCTGGGGCACGCATGTGTTTATTTATTCACGGTCCTGCAGCCCCGGGTCTGACTGACAAGGAGACCACCCAGGCGGGGCTCCGGAGCCAGGGCCAGGGCCTGAATCCTCCCAGAGGAGAGCTGCACGGGGGCGGGGGGGGGGGGGGGTGCGCAGGGAATGCGTGGGGAAGCATCCTGGTCATGGGGGAAAGGGTGCCTGAAGGGCCTAGAGGGAAAGAAGGAGCCAAGGACAGGGGGAGTGAGGGAGAGGCAAGCACCATCCTGCCTGCCCTGCAGGTGGCCTCCATGGTGACTCTGGTCTCTAGCAGACCTAGGGAAGCCACTGCTTTCCACCTCTGTGGGACACACCTGCTCAGAGGAGGGGTCAAAGACACATCCTGGGCGGGGATGCTTCTTTCACTGGTGACCCAGAGGGGGACCCGGGCCCAGTGCATCCTTCTCCCGGAGATGGGCACTGGGAGGTCCTGGAAGGGGTGTGTGGTGGGCGGCATCAGGGGAGTCTGTTGCTGGCCTCTTCACTCACATCTTAAGGTGCTTCCACAGCAAGAAGCAACTGATAATGAAGTTTTCCACCACAGGTAGAACACTCTTTTGAAAGCTGGTATGGAAAGACCTTCTGTGGAAAAGTACACAAAGGTGGTTTGCATCAAGAAAGAGTTTGCCAACTTCAGTTGCTGCTGAAGGAACTCCTGTGATACAAGTTAAAAGTGGCTAGAAAGCAATTTGGAAGGATGGGGAGATTTTGAGGATAGAACCTAAATAATCCACTGATGAATGAAAAATACGGACTCCAAAGATAGCATTCCCTGAGACACAGGCTTGCCCTCTGTCTCAGCAGGCTTTTGCCTCTTGGTGTCACGCTTTCAACTGTTTTCCAGCTAGGTTCACTACTGTGGTTGCAACAATGCAAGTTTGCCAGGGTTTTCTGCCTCATTTGTCTTTCTTTACAAGGTCTCTTTTCCTATAGTCACTGACCAAACTCATTTCCTTCCTAACAACATCGCTCATCACCACAAGCTGCATCTTTAAATGGCTGTGAGGCCCCAAGTTTTAGAATATTTTAGAGTTTTGTAAGACTTCAATTTTCTTTTTTCTTTCTCCTCCTCCATACTCCCCTCTTATTCCAGACTTTTTTTTTTGCTCCTGGACCTTTGATGGAAAGGTGTTAGAATTGGTTCTACAACTTGCAGGTCCAGATCATTCCCCTCCCCCCCCCCCACCCCAATCATCTGAGCAGGAATGGCTTAAAACAATGTGAACTTGCTCCCCCAGACCAGCAGATCCTCCTGGCATCTGTGAGGTCCAGCAAGGAGCTTATCAGCAGAAGACCCAGTTACCAAGTAACATGTTCATGCATGTGGTGATAAATAACAATACAAGTAAATTTAAGATTCAGTCGTGGGAACCTCAGCTCTTCATTACTATAGACCAATATGGAATTGGTTTCCTTGATTTGAACCCCATGGTTTTAACTCATACCTCTTTCTCTTTTTTTTTAAGATTTTATTATTTATTTGACACAGAGAGATCACAAGTATGCAGAGAGACAGGCAGAGAAAGAGGAGGAAGCAGGCTCCCCACTGAGCAGAGAGCCCAATTCGGGGCTCGATCCCAGGACCCTGAGATCATGACCCGAGCCGGAGGCAGAGGCTCAACCCACTGAGCCACCCAGGTGCCCCGTCATATCTCTTTTTTTTATAATTTCTTTAACTTGTATCATTGTCCATTGTTATGGACTAAATAGTGTCCTTCTAAAAGGATATGTTGAAGTCCTAAACCCCAGTGCTTTAGAACATGACCTTATTCAGACATAGGGTCTTCAAAAGATAAAGACTTCTAATGAGGTCATTAGGGTGGGTTCAATCCAATAGGATGAAAAAGGGGAAATTTGGACACACACATGTGCACATGGAGAACACTCCGTAAAGATCAGAGTAATGCTTCTGAAAATCCAGGAGAAGCTAGGCAAGCAGCCTGGAACAAGTCCTACCCCAGTGCCTTGACCTTGGAATTCTGGTTTGGGCCCTGAGACAATAAATTTCTGTTGCTTGTAGCTCTTGGTTACAGCAGCTCTTGGTTACAGGGATAAAGAAAACAACCCATTCCTTTATCACAGACAGTTTTCCAGTTTAAGCCATAATTCCGTATTTGTACTTTATTTATATACCCTTCCCATGTCAAAAGGAATTAAGAAAATTTCTTAAATTAAGGTCTAGAAATTGTTAGTGAAAACACCTGATGTTTTGCATGGATTTTACAAAAAGTTTCCGTGCTTGCTGTTCTAAATTTGCATTCTGTGGTACCTGCACTGCCATCAAGAGGGGATTAAAACATAAAGAAATCTTTAAACAATTAAAGATTTCCCCTCATAACCAAATATACCATGAAAGTTTTTTTCCCTTTTCTTCATTCCAATGTGCAATATCAAAGCAGGTTCTTAAACTTTTTGTTCTTAGGATCCCTTTGTACTCTTAATACTTCTTTTTTTTTTTTTTTAAATTTTCATTGTGTTATGTTAGTCACCATACAGTACGTCATTAGTTTTTGGTTCAGTGTTCCAAGATTCATTGTTTACTAACAACACTCAGTGCTCCATGCAATACGTGCTCTTCTTAATGACCATCACCAGGCTCATCCATCCTCCTACCTCTCTCCCCTCCATAACTCTCAGTTTGTTTCCCAGAATCCACAGTCTCTCATGGTTCATCTCCCTCTCTGATTTTCCCCGACTCCTTTCTCCTCTCCTTCTCCTAATGTCCTCCATGTTATTCCTTATGCTCCATAAGTAAGTGAAACCCTATGATAATTGACTCTCTCTGCTTGACTTAGTTCACTCAGCATAATCTCCTCCAGGCTCATCCATGTTGATGCAAAAGTGGGGTGTTCATCCTTTCTGATGGAGGCATAATTCTCCATAGTATATATGGACCATATCTTCCTTATCCATTCATCTGTTGAAGGGCATCTTGGTTCTTTCCACAGTTTGGCAACTGTGGCCATTGCTGCTATAACACTGGAGTACAGATGGTCCTTCTTTTCACTACATCTATATCTTTGGGGTAAATACCCAGTAGTGCAGTTGCCGGGTCATAGGGTTACTCTATTTTCAATTTCTTAAGGAATCCCCACACTGTTTTCCAAAGTGGCTGCACCAACTTGCATTCCCACCAACAGTATAACAGTACTCCCCTTTCTCCACATCCTCTCCAACACTTGTTTCCTGTCCTGTTAATTTTGGCCATTCTAACTGGAGTAAGGTGGGATCTCAGTGTGGTTTTGATTTGGATCTCCTTGATGGCTAATGATGATGAACATTTTTTCATGTGTCTGGTAGCCATTTGTATGTCTTCATTGGAGAAGTGTCTATTCATGTCTTCTGCCCATTTTGACATGATTATCTGTTTTTTGGGTGTTGAGTTTTCTTGACAACCCCAAGGAGCTCTTGTTTATGTTAGTTATACATATCAATATTTGCTGTATCAAAATCTAAAGTGAGAAATTTAAAAACTTCACTCATTTAAAGATGACAGCAATAAAACCATTATATGTTAACAAAGTATTTTATGAAAAAATCTATACAAAACAAATGAAATTTACTGGGAAAAGTTTTACGTTTTTCAATTCTCTTTGATGTCTGGCTTAATAAGAGACAGCTGAGTAATCATATCTGTTTCTGACTTTAGTCTGCCATGGTATCACATTTGGGTTGCCTCTGAAAAACTCCACTTTACCCTTGGGAAAGACAGAGCAAAAGGCATAAACATCTTAAGCATCATTATAAAATAGATTTGATCTTGTGAACCCCTGTGTGAAAGGGTTTTAAGGATTCCTCGGGGTTCCCCCAGAGTCTGCTTTGAGAATTTCAGTGTTATTCCCTACTTCCTGTGTCCTTGGGATGCATTTATTGCACTGACCCTGGTCACTGTTAGCATTAACTAGACATATCACGTTTGTAGATGTTCATCACTCCACCTGTCCTGTCCGATGTTGTTATTGTATGGAAAGCAATAAGGAGCAGCAGGCTGAGTCAAAGGAATGTCAAAAAGATAAGAATGAAACAGTGGGTAGGCCAGGGCCATAGGACCTGAAGGGGAGGATGGAGTCATGCATCCGTCAACAAGCATTTGTATAAAACTGTACTTGTTGTTGGGCATAAAAGGATAAAGAGGACAAGGTCACTTCCTTTAAAAAAAAGTAAGATCTCAGCACGGGGAACAGATAAAACAAAAGTAAGTATGCACAAAAGCACGAGATCATTGTTCCATGGAGTAGCAATAGAATGCTGGGGAGGATTGTTGCGGGGGGGGGGGAGGGGACAGGACAGAGAAAGATATCTCCTGTGGGCAGATCTGGAGGATTTTCCTGAGGTGACCCTGGAAGGAATGTTCCAGAATGGGCAGAGGACTTGTCCCAAAGCAGGCAATATTGAGGGTACTGCTGGGCCAGTGCTGGAGGTGGGCTGTGAGGTGAGGTGGAGGCCTAGGAACTCCAGCATCAGCAAATTCTCAGGCCTTATCCCACTCTGGACATTTCGGGTGCAGATCCCAGCATGCTCGAGTTCTATCTAAAAAGCTCTCCAAGTGGTTCTGATAGGGAAGACAGTTGTAGAACCACTGTGACCCGGCAGGGTTTTGTGAGACTGTGTAGATACTAAGCCCAATTCCACTACTTAGTAGCTTTGTGATCCTGAGCAATACTCTTGAGGCGCACCCAAGCATGTCCCATTCCTCAGTTGACTTGCTTTTTGGTGATTTCCTATTTGGCCTCAACAAACGCCGTTTCCCTGGCCCTCCTGTGGTTGTTTCCTCATTCATTCCTCAGAATGGAGATCCTGAAATGTGCCGTTGGGATGGAGTGGGGAAGTGTGATTACCGGAGACGTCTCCAGCACGCTGATCCCCCACCCGTCTCTTGGTCCTTTTTTCCGTTGCTGGTACTGTCCTGTGTGTCCTCGGCAGGAGCGCCCCCAAGGGGCAGGGCACTGTTTCCTCCACTCCTTCGCACCCTGTACCCTGCCAGTGGTGCTCAGGGTTGGAGCGGGAAGACAGGCTGTGGTTTTCCCAGAAGGGCAGCTGGAAGCCCCATTCTCCCTTCCCGATATGTCGGCTCAGCCACACTGCCAGCTGCCCCCTCAGTTTCCCAAAGCGTGGCCCAGGTTTCGGGGGCGTCGCCGGCGCGTGGCCAGAGGAGATCTGAGGGGGTCCCTGAGGCAGATTGGCCTGCGGGCAAACTGGCTGTCTGGAGGCTCTAGAAGGCGTGATCTCGGGTTTAGGGAGGCTCCCATGTCTTCCCAGCGGCAAGACTCAGATTAACGGCAGGGCTGGACGGACTCGGGCAGCGTGCACTCAGACCCTCGGAGGCCCGGGCTTCAGCTTCCATTCCCAGATCAGACTCCCAGTGCTGGGGCCCTGGAGTTTGCATTTTGGTCATGTGGGCAGGGAGGTGGGGAGAAACACGTTAGAAACTCAGGCAGGTCAGAGCTGGTAGTCTTCTCCAGTGAAGCTGCTGTTATTATTATTTTTTTTTACTTCAAGTAGCCAACATATAGTACATCATTGGTTTCCGATACGGAGTCCAACAATTCGTCAGTCACATAAAACACCCAGTGCTCATCACATCGCATGCCCTCCTTCATGCCCACCACCCTGTTACCCCATTCCCCCACCCCTCTCCCTTCCACCAGCCTTCAGTTTGTTTCTTAGAGTTAAGAGTCTCCTATGGGTTGCCTCCTGCTCTGTTTTTATCTTATTTGTTTTTTCTTCACTTCCCCTATGTTTATCTGTTTTGTTTCTTAAATTCCACATATGGGTGAAATCATATGGCACTCGTCTTTCTCAAACTGACATATTTTGTTTAGCATAATATCCTCTAGTTCCATCCACATTGATGTAAATGGTAAGCTATCATCCTTTTTGATGGCTGACTAATATTCCATATTATTCCGTCATATGTACACACACACACACACACAACCCCCACACGTGAAGCTGCTCTGCTAATGTCATGGGGGCAGGATATGCGAGGTTAAGACCTTGAAAGGTGGCCTTTGAAAGCTCCAGGAGGTTTTAGAATTGACCAAGACTCCAAACTTCTGAGTGTAATTTTACAGCATAATTTTAATGTTTTATCATATCCAAATTCTTTGGAGTTAAAAATCTGTAAGTGGTGTATTCAGTAGCTAGGTAACCAGAAGCCATTCTTGGTGTGTAGGACTCTTGGTGTGGATGTGTGTGGTTTAGCACTGAAACTGAATGACCTAGCCTGAGAATGAACAGGTAAATAAATACTCATGTACGTGAAAGAGAAACACAGATGAAAGAGGCATTGGATGAGAGAGTCATTACTACTGCGCACGTGAGGTGCCATAGAGATAAAGGAGGCTCAAGTCCATGAGCAAGCTGCACGGTAATGAGAGTGATAGAGGTGAATGCTGAATGATCACCAGACAAAGCGTCACATATTCTGTCAACACCTCACAAGAACCCAGTATGACTATTTCTCAGATGAAGGAATGGAGACAGGCTTGCTAAGGTCACCCAGCTGGTATTTAGTAGGGCTGGGAATTCAACTCATGTCTTCTTCCTGTTTACATGTGCTGTGTCGTCACCTTAATTTCCCTTTGGAGTCATTACTTCTTTTTTCTTTTTTAAAGATTTTATTTATTTATTTGACAGACAGAGATCACAAGTAGGCAGAGAGGCAGGCAGAGAGAGAGGAGGAAGCAGGCTCCCTGCTGAGCAGAGAGCCTGATGCGGGCCTCGATCCCAGGACCCTTGGATCATCACCTGAGCCAAAGGCAGGTGCTTAACCCACTGAGCCACCCAGGCGCCCCTGGAGTCATTACTTCTTGAGCTGATTCACCCTGGAGTCACTTTAGAACAAGTTCAGCTGCACAAGTATCTACTCCCTTGCCTCACACAGTCTTCGGGCTAATGGGGGGGGGGGGTGACAGATTTTGCTCTATTAACCACTTAATGCTATTTACTGTTACAACGATCAAACTGAGAGGTCCTCAGGCCAATGGAGGTACATGAAGGGGGAACTGGTTGAGTGCAGCTGGTCTGGAAGACTTCTCCAGAGCAGATTTTATACATATACACAGAGTGTGTGCATGTAAACTGGAACCAAATGTTTGTTCAGGGCTGACAGAGGCTGCACTCCTAAGGTTTCCTCAGTACCCCTGGGCGACTCACTTGACATCTTCCTCCTAAAGATGCATGTGCTTAACTATTTTAAACTACATGCATGTTACTACTGTAATGTAGTATGTACTACACTATAAAATATGTACCAGCTAGACACTTAAAATGATGTAAGAACAATAGAAAATGCGCTATTTCCCCCTTCTTCTGCCCGCACTCACCTGGCCCTGCCACCTGGTTTGCAGATTGCTGGCCTTGAAGACTGGCATTTAAGCTTAGTGAGCAGCGTCTGGAGCTGGGGGAGCATGTTGAGAAGAGCAGGCCAAGGAAGGAGTTTCTTCTCTGCCTGCATCTTATTCATTCATTCATTCATTCATTCTTCAGCCTTAGCTGTGTGTGTTGGCCTATGGTACCAACTGCAGAGCTCTTCTTCTGCTCTCTGGGTAGTTGTTAACCATGACTTAGATTTATCCTTGCTGTGTTGGCTCCCTTGTTCTTTTGAAGTATTTATTTGGTGCCTGGCAGTGTGCTACACTCTAGGAATACACATGTGAAGAAAGCATTGTTTCCGCCCTTGGAAAAGACCTAAGGGAAGCAGATACTGGGAGGGCCATTGTTACTGGAGCATAGAGGTAAGGTCCTCAGCTCCACGTGGGGTTTGAAGGGAGGGCTCCTGTAGGACGTATCATCAATTCCACAAGTCCCTGGCAGAACTCATGATCTCCCCCACATTCCAATAAAATATAGGGAGAAAAGAAAACTCTTCTCTTCCTTTTATATCCTCTATCTTGATTATTGGCCTCCACACAGTAACCCAGGTAAATAAGCCCAAAATCTGGAATATTCTTTGACTGCATTCACCCACTCAGAAATGCTCACTGACCCATCTTCATGGTCTACACACTGATCCCAACTACCAGCTGGCTTTTCTAGTTCCACTTGTGTCCCTTTACAGTCTATCCAGTTCTCTGTCGCTGGAGTGAACTTTATAACACAGACTCCTGATCTTGACACTACCTTGCTAAAAATGAGTTGGTGTCCCATTCTTTTATAATCAAATCCATGTTTCTTAATGAGATTTAGAAAGTCTCTTCTGTCACAGAAAGATATAAAACCAAATCAGATCTCAAGAGTGGCAAAATACTGGGGCACCTGGGTGGATCAGTTGGTTAAATGTCTGCCTTCATCTCAAGTCATCCAGGGTCCTAGGATTGAACCCCATGTAGTTGGGCTCCTTGCTCAGTGGAGAGCCTGCTTCTCCCTATCCCTCTGCCCCTCTCACCTGCTTTTTCTCTCCCTTTTTACCTCAAATCAATAAAATAAAATCTTTTTTTTTAAGATTTATTTATTTATTTATTAGAGAGAGAGAGATCACAGGCAGACAGAGTGGTAGACAGAAGCAGAGGGAGAAGCAGGCTCCCCGCCAAGCAAGGAGCCCGATGTGGGACTCGATCCCAGGACGCTGGGATCATGACCTGAGCCGAAGGCAGCCGCTTAACCAACTGAGCCACCCAGGCGTCCCCTAAAATCTTTTTTTTAAAGTGGCAAAATATACCATCAACAAAGTCAAAGGGTGAATGACAGATTAGGAAAAAATGCGTTTTCAAATCACGTTGTAATATGTAATGAATTCCTACAGAGAAAAAGATGAGTCACCTAGTGTGAACAATGGGTAAAGGGTATGAACAGGCTGTCAAATAAAAAAGGGAATAAGAGAGGCTCTTGAACATATGAAAAAGATGCACACCCCCAGAAAAGTGAAGAGAAGCTACACCAAGAAACGATTTTTCAGCAATCCAATCGTCAAAATTCTAAAAGTCAGATCACACAGTACTGGTGAACCTGAGAGGATATAGACACCCCAATTTTTTGCTGGCAGGAGTAGAAATTGGTATCAATCCTATGTAGAACAAGTTGGCAATACCCACTGAAATTCCAAATGCACAAAGCTTTTGATCAAATCATTGTACTAGTAAGAATATTTATTGTATAGATAAACCCTGTCATGGGTGAAAGAAGTGTATATAAGATCTTCCCTGGAGCATAGTTTGTAATAACATGGGGTTGGTACCACTGAAATACCTACAATAGGAGATTAAATAATTGAGGCATATCCACATAATAGATTACCATGCAACAAACAAAAAGACTGAAGCTAACTCTACGCTGGTGTGGAAAGAATTCCAAAGAAGCAGGGTGCAGAACAATGCACATCTTATGCACCATTTCTGTTTTCTTTCTCAAGTCTGACCCCTTGCCTGTTTTTGCGTGACTGGCAAGTTAAAAATGGTTTTAATATTTTTAAATGGTCAGAAAATAATGAAAGGAAGAATAGCACCTTGTGACACGTGAAAATTATATGAAATCCAAAAGTCTGCGACCATAAATAAAGTTGTACTGGCACACAGCCATGCCAATTCATTTCTGGCAGTGTTGAGCCCACAAAGGTAAAAATATTTACCCTTTGGTCCATTACAGAAACAGTTTGCCATCCCCACCTTTAACTCACTGTGCTCCTTTTTGCCTGTAAGTGCTTCTCCCTGCCTTGTATTCCCATCTCCTTGGCCTAGCTAACTCCTACCCTTTTCCTGCTTAGAGTTCCCCTGGGAAGACTTTCCTATTGGCTACGTAAGGTGAGGTGCCCTTGCCATCACCTTCTATAGTCCCCCGCCCATCTTGGATTTGAGCAGCACACATCTCCTGATTTACAAGTACGTGTTTCAGCATCTCCTCCACTGGGTACTGGTTTGCATGTGCTGTGCTGAGACTGTGTGGTAATTTCAGCTCCCAGCCCACTCATTGGCATGGTGTGGGTGCTCCAAAAGTGATTATTGAATGGATGAATGTGTCTCTGTGCTAAAATTAAATAGGCTTTCAGTTAGATCAACTTTAGAGCTCAACTTTGCGGCCAACTGGTATAACTCAATTTACATTCCTGCTTCTTCAGAGACTGGAAAAGAAAGAGCAATGCTCCTGCTGACCTTAAGCCTCAATGTTCCCAATCTAGACTGAATCAATCCCAAGACAAAAATGTTTTGCCTTCTACATGTGTACATATATTTTTACTCAGTACAGAGCACTGATTAGGGGATGGGGCTTTGCTAATAGTCTGGCCAGTTGAAGAGGAGGGAGGAGTCCATGCAGCCACACACTAGCAGGGAGGGGGTCGGGTGGGGGTGGGAGGTGAGAGTGGGTTTTTGAGCCCATGCTGCTAATGGAGCTGGTCCGTACAGGTTCCCAGTCCACACACTGCAGCCTCAGCAGGCCACATCAGGTCAGGCTACTCAGGCTAAGCATTCTGGGTACATTAGAAGAAAAGACTCTTCTTTCAGTAATTGCCAAGGACTATATTTGCTTAGTAGACTTCTAGCGGGTCGGTGATGTCACTCCATAAAACAGCAATAGTGGAGCTATTTCTTGAGGCTCCTTCCCCTTGTCTTGGACTTTCCTTCCATGGTTTCAGGATGCTGGCTGTGGTGCTGTGGGCCCAGCTGGCATTTCCTCCATGGGACACCACTGGATATAGATAGAGACTTGCCTCCCAGATGGACTGAGGACCAGAAATATTGGCATGAGATGCTTCTAACTGGCTGTTAGCAGCTTCAGCTCTTCTCAAATCCATGTGGTTGAAATTGCTTGTCTTTGCAACATAGGGTGGAAACATGCTGAAATTAAAATGCTTAGCTAGCTTTTGTTTTAAAAAATTTTTATCTATTTGAGAGAGAGAGAGAGAGAGAGGAGAAGAGCACAGATGGAGAAGCAGACGCCCCACTGAGCAGGAAGCCCAATGCAGGACTTGATCCCAGGACCCTGAGATCATGACCTGATCCAAAGGCAGACACTCAACCAACTGAGCCACACAGGAACCCCTAGCTTTTGTCTTTTTAAAACATTTTTAGTAGTGGTAAAATACATGTAATGTAAAATTTACCATTTTAAGTATATAGTTCAGTAGTTTATAAGGATATGCACATTGTTATGTAAATAGTTTACAAAACTTTTTCAAAACTGCCAAACTTGCCAAACTTGTAAAACTGAAAGCCTGTTTTTACTAAACAACAACCCCCTATCCTCCTCCCCCGACCCCCTAGCAACCGCAATTCATGAATTTAATGACTCTAAGGACCTCAAAGAAGTGGAATTGTATACTATTTCTCCTTTTCTGTTTGGGTTATTTTACTTAGCATAATTTCCTTGAGATTCATCCAGGTTGTAGAATGTGTCAGAATTTCCTTCCCTTTAAAAGTTAAATAACATTTCATTGTATGGATAGACCACATTTTGCTGTCCACTCATGCATCAGTGGATACCTGGGTTGCTTCCGTGTATTAGTTACTATGAATAATGCTGCTACGAACATGGGTGTACAAATACAATTGATCCTTGAACTACATGGTCCATGTATAGTACATACAGTACTGTAAATGTATTTTCTCTTCCTTATAATTTTCTGAATAATGTTCTCTTTTCTCCAGCTCATTTTATGGTAAGAATACAGTATATAATACACATAACATACAAAATATGTGTTAGTTGACTGTTTATGTTTTTGGTAAGGTTTCTGGTCAACAGTAGGCTATTAGTAGTTACATTTTGGGGGAGTGAAGAATTATATGTGGATTTTTGACAGTGCCAAGGGTCAGTGCTCCTAACCCCCATATTGTTCAAGGTTCAACTCTATCTCCTTGAGACCTTGCTTTCAATTCTTTTGAGTGGATACTCAGAAGTGGAATTTGCTAGATTGTAAGGTCATTCTATGTTTAATATTTTTAGGAAAAAATATACTGTGTACTAACTATTCTTTTAAAAAAACCCTCAAATTCTCCTAAACCTTGAAATAAAGAAATTCTTTTAATAAATATAATAATTGATTGTTTTTGCTCTGCTTTTTCCTTAGGACATATTACAATGACAATGTATCATCATAGGAAAAGCACTGAGCTCGCTTTCTCTTCCAGCCCTCACCTCAGTTTTGCTGATGTTGATGTCAGGAGAAAGTCGTACTCAAATTGAAATCATGGATGGTGCCAGGGTGCCTGTGAATGCCCTTCTTGAGGAGGCAACCATCTGCGCCTATGTCCCTTTTTCCGGGTTATGACCCAAAGAATCCATTTAGTTCACAAAGGAGCTTGTGACCCTGCGTTCCCCAGGACAGCCTTCCCACCTCCAACATGACCTCTCTCTAACCCCAGGCTAGAAGGCCCTGGGCTCTACCTCATTCCATTTGTCCTGTGGTCTATTCTTGTGCCCAGGTCATAGATGCTCATCTCAGAGCTCAACATTCTGGTAAACTTTTCACATCCCAGCCCATCAGTGACTGTGGGTGTACAGTCACTACCATTCAAAAGCAACAGACTTAATTGTCTTATTTGCCAGTCATTCCTTGAGCCCCTGCACAATGCCCGAGAGGCGATATTTGGAGAGGAGATTTGGTGAGGACCCCTTTTTTTCCTTGACATGATCCAAGTCCTGGAAAAGGAAGTGGTTGGGAAACAAACCTGATCTGCAATGTGGGAGACAATAATTATATCAGTGTGGGATGATTACAGTTAGTGGGTGTTTGGGGGACCATTGTAGGTTGAATTGTGTTTCCCTCCAAAAGATATGTTAGAGTCCTAATACCCATTACCTCACGATGTGATATTGGGGTGCCTGGGTGGCTTAGTTGGTTAAGTGTCTGACTCTTGGCTTTGCCTCAGGTCATGATCTTATGGGTCATGAGATCCACCCTTGCATCAGGCTCTGTGCTCAGTGGGGAGTCTGCTTGAAGATATTTTCCCTCCGCCCCTCCCCATCTCTCTCATATAAATAAATAAATATTAAAAAAAGAATGTGATCTCATTTGGAAATAGGGCCATTGCAGATGTAAATAGTTAAGATGAGGTCATTAGAGTGGGTCTTAATCCAATATGACTGGTGTCCTTATAAAAAAGGGGACATTTGGACATAACCATGGATGCATAGAGGGAAAACAATGGGAAGACACAGGGAGAAGATGGTCTTCTACAAGCTAAGGAGAGATGCCTGGAACAGATCCATTCTTCACTATCTCTTGAAAGAACCAACCCTGTAACAACTTGATCTCCCATTTCTGGCCTCCAGAACTGTGAGACAAGATATTTCTGTTTAAGTCACCCACTTTGTGGTAATTTGTTGCAACAGTATTAGCAAACTAATACAGAAGCCTACTGAGCAAGATGTGGATGTGCTTCCAGAGTGCTAAGAAATCTATAATTTCTTCCCCAAGGAATAATCAACCCACTGAGGATGGAAGATAAACACAAAGGAAATTAAATCTCATTATCAAATTGAAATAATGATACAATAGGAGAATTCACAAAACAGTTTAATAATAATAATAATAATAATAATAATAATAAAACAAGTCTAGGGAAAATAGAAGAATGTTCCTCACTGATATATATTACTTTATTTTATTTATTTGTTTTAAAGATTTTTTTCAATTTATTTGACAGATAGAGAGATAACAAGTACACAGAAGGCAGGCAGAGAGAGAGGGGGAAGCAGGCTCCCCCCCGAGCAGAGAGCCTGATGTGGGGCTTGATCCCAGGACTCTGAGATCATGAACTGAGCTGAAGGCAGAGGCTTAACCCACTAAGCCACCCAGGTGCCCCTATATATTACTTTATTTTAATGTAATCTTCTCCATGTATCTTAAATAGAATATTCTTAGAACTTGATTAAACATGGGTAATGTGTAAGGCACTGTACCAGGTGCCAGGGAGAGACCAAGAAGACCAATTTAGTTTCTCTCCTCAAGGAGCTGATAATTTAACACATCTAGAGTTAAATAGAAGATGAATATACACTTCTCTAGACAGACCCTGTGTTCACTTCCCATTGCTCCTGTAACAAAGGACCACATTACCAAGATGTAATGTGTTCAAACAACACAAATGTCTTATAGTTCTGGAGGCCATAAATCTGAAATGGGTCCTCCTGGGCTAAAAGTCAAGGTGTGGGCAGGGCTGCTTTCCTTCTGGAAGCTCTAAGGATAAATCTGTTCCTTATCTTTTTCAGCATCTGAAAGCCACCTGCATTCCTTGGCTTATGGCCTCATCACTCCAGCCTCTGTTTTTATGATCACATCTCCTTCTCTAACTCTGAGTTTTCTGTCTTATTATTCTCCATTTAAAGACCCATGTGATTAGATTGGGTATATCTGGATACTCCAGAATAATCCTCCCACCTAAAGACCCTTAACTAAATCAATCTGCAAAGTCCTTTTTGCTACATAAGGTCACATATTCACATATCTATCTCATACCTGTCAGGATTGCTGCTCTCAAAAACAAGCAAAACAGATAACCAGTGTTGGTGAGGTTGTGGAGAAACTGAACTCTTCCCCACTGTTGGTGCAATGGAAAATGGTGCAGCCACTGTGGAAAAAAATACAGAGTCGCCTCAAGAAATTAAAATTAGAACTACCATATAATCCAGCAACTCTAATTGTGGGTATTAGTCCAAAAGAACTGAAATTAGGATCTGGAAGATATCTCTGTACGCCCATTATCATTGCAACATTATTCACAGTAGCCTAGAGGTGGAGACAACCTAAATGTTCATAGACAGATAACTGGATAAAGAACATGTGGTCCATCCATACAATGAAGTACTATTTAGCCTTAAAAAAAAGATATTCTGAGGGAGGAGTCAAGATGGCGGAGAAGTAGGAGGCTGAGACGACATCAGCCAGCAGGAGATCAGCTAGATAGCCTATCAAACCATTCCGAACACCTACAAATCCAACAGGAGATCGAAGAGAAGAAAAACAACAATTCTAGGAACAGAAAATCGACCCCTTTCTGAAAGGTAGGACCAGCGGAGAAGTGAATCCAACGCGACGGGAAGATAGACCCCAGGGGGAGGGGCCGGCTCCCGGCAAGCGGCGGAGCACAAAATCAGAACTTTTAAAAGTCGGCTCCACGGAGGGACATCGCTCCAGAAGCTAAACTGGGGTGAAGACCTCGTGGGGACAGCGTGGACTCAGGTCCCACGGGGTCACAGAAGGATCGGGGGTGTCTGAGTGTCGCAGAGCTCACAGGTATTAGAGCGGGGAAGTCGGCTGCGGAAACAGAGCCGAGATTTCCTAGTGGTCTGTGACACGGACCGGTGCTCTGTGGCACTGGCCGGTGCTCTGTGCGAGGGTCCCCACAAGATCCGGGGAGACTCCGACCCGGGAGAGCTCAGGGATCTACGGGCTCCGGAGACTCCAGGTGGGACTCTGCCAGAGACAGAGACGCTTGGTCACAGGCTGGGTGAGCTCGGAGCACTCCCAGAAGCCAGTGAGACGGGACTGCTTAGGCACGATTTTCTCTGAGCGCGGTCTGCAGGCGCGCGCGGTCTGCGGGTGCGCGCGGTCTGCGGGTGCGCGCAGTGTCGGCGGGCCTGCGGGGTCTGCCGGCGCGCGGTGTCTGCGGGCGGACGCGCGCGCGCACTCTCCGGCGCAAACGTGGGCGAGGGAGTCTGGAGGGATTAAACGCTTTTCCCTGAAGGCGCGCTGAAGACTGGGGCCCCTAGCCCTCGGCTCCTCTGAACCGGAGATTGGGAGGCCGCCATTGTCATTCCCGTCCTCCAGAACTCTACAGAAAGCGCGTTAAGGGAACAAAAGCTCCTGAAAGCAAACCTGAGAGGATTACTTAGCCCGGCCCCTGGTAAGGGCGGTGCAACTCCGCCTCGGGCAAAGACACCTGAGAATCACTACAACAGGCCCCTCCCCCAGAAGATCAAAGAAATCCAGCCAAGACCAAGTTCACTTAACAAGGAGAACAGCGGATTCCTATCTAGACAAAATGACAAGGCGGAAAAACTCACCACAAAAAAAAGAGCAGGAGACAGGACCGAAGGCTAGGGACCTAATCAATACAGACATTGGTAATATGTCAGATCTGGAATTCAGGATGACGATTCTCAAGGTTCTAGCCGGGCTCGAAAAAGGCATGGAAGATATTAGAGAAACCCTGTCAGGAGAAATAAAAACCCTTTCTGGAGAAATAAAAGAAATAAAGTCTAATCAAGTTGAAATAAAAAAAGCTATTAATGAGGTGCAATCAAAAATGGAGGCTCTTAATGCTAGGATAAATGAGGCAGAAGACAGAATTAGTGATATAGAAGACCAAATGGCAGGGAATAATGAAGCAGACCAAAAGAGAGACAATCAACTACTGGACCATGAGGGGAGAATTCGAGAGATAAGTGATGCCATAAGACGAAACAACATTAGAATAATTGGGATTCCAGAAGAAGAAGAAAGAGAAATAGGAGCAGAAGGTATACTGGAGAGGATTATCGTAGAGAATTTCCCTAATATAGCAAGGGGAACAAGCATCAAAATCCAGGAAGCCCAGAGAATACCTCTCAAACTCAATAGGAATCGACCCACACCCCGCCATCTAATAGTAAAATTTACAAGTCTTAGCGACAAAGAGAAAATCCTGAAAGCAGCACGGGACAAGAAGTCTGTAACGTACAATGGTAAAAATATTAGATTGGCAGGAGACTTATCCACAGAGACCTGGCAGGCCAGAAAGAACTGGCATGATATATTCAGAGCACTAAACGAGAAAAACATGCAGCCAAGAATACT